>JAVHLU010000043.1:0-124806 GCA_036785755.1 Colletotrichum ledebouriae
GTCCTCTATACTATTAAGGCAGAGGTAGCCTAGGCCCCTTAGGGGAATATTAGTAAGTATAGCTTATACTAACTACTTTAATATAGAGAGAGCGTTACTAATAATAGCATAGCTATAAAGATAGTAACGACTAGCAGACGAAGCGGTAATAGAGGCGGTATTAGCAGCGCGGGTAGTATGCGAGAGGATAAGTTAATAGTTTCGTAGTTTAAATAATTTAAAACCACGTTATTATTAATATAAAGTTAAAGATCGTGAGGCTATTAACAGGCACGTATAAGTACGGCTATAGTTAGGAAAGTTATAATCACGTGACCGAAGGCTATGTATTATTAGGAGGCGCGGAGTTAGAAGGTCTGTTGTACTTGAGTAGGTAAAATCACTATATAGTAGCCAGAGGCCCTCTAGGTAGTATAAGTAGTAGTAGTAGTAGAGGAGCGTCCCCTATATGTTTAATATCCTAATTATATCCTTTGCTTTTATCGAGGTTTAATAGTCTAGCTTCTAGTTCCTAGGCGCCTATATTATTATATTACTTACCCTAGCTATAAATACTAGAGTAACTTTATAAGTTACTTAGCTTAGAAATAAGAGAGCTACCTATTCCTTTTCTTTAGGTTAGGAATAAAGTACTTAATATATCTTTACTTTCTTTAAATAATATATAGAATATATTTAGGCTTAGCTCTAGTATTAATATAGTAGTTATATCTTTTAATATAAGTTTAAGAGGTAGGAGTTATAAACTATTTATAAAGCTTTATCTAAACTTATAATATTCCTCTAGAGTTAATAGGAGTACTAAAAGAGCTTTAGGGATTATTATTATATTAAGTTTAGATATAGGTTCTAGGATATCTAGCTTATTTATAGCTTTAGCTCTTAGGGTCTTATAACCTCCCCTCTCTTTATCCTCTTTACAAGGGAGCGTTAGGTCTAGAGTCTAGCCCTATTTAGTCTCTATCTTAATATACTAATTATAATAAGGGAGATTAAAGTAATACTACTACCTAATAGTATTAGTAAATAGTTATAAGTTAGTTATCTATACCTATAGGACGTTATCTTAAATATATTAAGCGGTCTTATATACTTCCCTATATAGTATTAATTTTTAAATATATCTATAGTAGTTTACTAAATATTATTTAAAGTTCTTATAAGTAATAGCTATAATACTCGCTTTTATAGCTAACTTAAAAAAGGTATACTTAGTCTAGGTAAGTAGCGCGTAGAACTTATTAGGGTATTACTTAAGCGCTACTATAAAGTTTATAATAGTTAAATAGTTAATAGGTTCTACGAGGTTAGACTTAAGACCTTCTTTAACCTTATAATTAGAAAGTAGCTTATAAGGTATTATTATTAGAGAGGTTTATTATCCCTTTAGAACGTTCCTTAGCTAAGGAAATCTTTAAGGTTTAATATCTCTTAGGGATATCTCCTAGTTAAGGGAAATAGTAAAGGGTTAATATCTCTTATTAATATTTCCTAGTTAAGGGAAAGGGAGAGTTTAGAGGCTTTTAATAATATATAATACCTATAGGTATTAACTATTAAGATATTACTTCGTATAAACTTAACGGGGTTAGCTATTTATATAGTTATGTGCCTTCCTTAATTATAAGGGATATCCTTAATTATAAGGGGATATAGCTAACTATTAAGGTCGTATTACTCATTAATACGGTCTATATAATAAGCGAAAAATATAGGTAAAGATTCTATGAATTTAGAAGGTTTTCTCCTTAAAGGTAATAAGCCCTTTTATAAGGGTTAACGCATTTAGGTACGTTTAATGTGTTAAACGCGTTGGATGCCCTTAAGCGGGATAACCGCGCTGAGCGCGTTCGGTATTAAAGATATTAGGAAAAGGATAGCTTAAGAAGATATTAAATATTAAGTAGCTAAGTATACCCCTTAATTTATAAACCTAGAGGTCTCCTGTCTAGATATAATAGATTTTAAACTACTAGTACCTAAGGATACTAATTTATAAACTAGTCTAATAGTTCTTATTAATCTAGAAGAGTTAGATAAAGAGAAAGAATTATTAAAAGAACTAAATATCTAGAATTTAAGAAGAAGGAATAATTATAAGAAGTAGAAGAGGGATTATAACTTATAGTAACTAGCTAACTTTATAAAGTATTTTAACTACCCTAGGTTTATAAAACTATTTATATTACCCTACTTAGCCCTTATTACCCTAAGAGATATTATATTTAACCCTACTAATACCTTAGTAGTATTTAATTTTATAAGACCTAAAGGGAACCCTATACTAAATAAAAATAAGCTTATATTAGTAGTTCCTTAGTATATATAATAGAGTTAAGAGTTTATAAATTACTTAATAACTTAATATAGAAGAGGGTTATTTATTATAACTTTAGCTTAAGTAGAATATTTATTAGACCTTTATAATATATAAGGGAAGCTAATAAGATAAGAGGAGTTAGATAATTTAGAGGTTATAGCCCTTTTTATATTTATAATTAAAGGCTACCCTCGTAATATCTATACCCTAATCCACGAACTAGCCTAGTAATATAGGAAAGAAATTAATAAAGCTTCTATAGAGCTTAAAAAGGTAGAGGTAAGGAATCTTTAAGATACTACTAGGGCTTTCGTTTTACTAAACTATAGTAATTATTACTAGGCTACGATCTTTATAGACTAGTTAACTCGCTACTACTTCTATTATAACTCTATATAGGATTAGAATAGTTATTAGCGCTTTATTAAGGCTATATAGGACCTTGATATATAGTATTATAAGATAGGAGCCCCTTTATAACTCCTAAAGCTCCTATTAATTAATATCTACGTAGTTAATTTAGCTTAATAGAGGGATAGATTTATATATAGCCTCTAGTACGTTAAGTAAGCTAGAGCTCTAATTTAAGAAGGGTTACTATCGCTACGATTTAATAGGATAACCTTAAGCGATAGTATATTATTCTCTAACTCTAAAATCCCCTTAGTTACCCGATATATATCTATAATTACTATAGAGTTCTATAACTTAACTA
Organism: Colletotrichum ledebouriae; assembly: GCA_036785755.1. Taxonomy (NCBI): domain Eukaryota; kingdom Fungi; phylum Ascomycota; class Sordariomycetes; order Glomerellales; family Glomerellaceae; genus Colletotrichum; species Colletotrichum ledebouriae. The sequence goes on from JAVHLU010000043.1 coordinate 3,036, forward strand.
TTAATAGTAATATAGTTTTATAAGATACCTTATTAAGCTAAGAAGACTTTAAGAAAGTACCTTTCTTTCCTTTATACCCTCTTACTCCTTTACTTATAGATAGTAATATAATAGACTTTAGAAATAATAATAATATTACGCTATTTCCTATAGTAGATATTCCTTAGCCTATTTATAGATTATTAGTATTATCTAGGTCTACTTTATTTAAAATACTAGATAATAAGCTTAAATACCTTAGATACTAGCTTTAGTTATAAGTCTTATAGATACTAAGTTATAATATAACTATTAAGCTACGCCTAAGAACTATACTTATAAATATATTATTATATCCTAAGAGACCTAGTCCTTTAAATAAATATAACTATAGCTATATAGACTATATCTAGTAGAGAGTTAACTAATAGGATTAGATCGAGTAAAACACGCCTAAGGGAGTATATTATTATAACTTCTCACGCCTAGTATAATCAGGCGGGTAGTTTTAGCTATATTAAGGATTAGAGTAGAATAAGGAGTATAATAAAGAGGAAGAGGTAGTAAAGCTATTATTAAGATATAGCTTATAGTAGAAGATAGTTAAACCTAAGGGACTACGAGGGGTTAGACCTGAGTTTATTTAATAAGAGGTCGCTATAATACTATTTATTTAAGCTAAAGAGGAAAAGGGGAAGTTTCCCTCTTTAGTAGAGATTTTACTAGTCGATAGGGAATAACTAAGTAAGCCCCGGGTAGGCCCTAGGTAGCTCTTTAAGGTAGTAAACCTAGGCACAGCTTATAATACTATCCCCCCTCCTAGCTAGTCCCCCCTAGGCGTAAGCCGGGTTACTATTATTATCTATAACTAGTTTATATAGGGCTTCGTACCTATTTACTGCAGTAGTCTTTATAATAGCTTCTATAGGCTCCTAGGTAAGCTCTATATACCCCTCCTACTTAACTAAGACCTCGCGCCTCTACTCTTACCTAACTACTTTCTATTATACTATATATATCTCCTCTACGCGCTACTAAAATTCGCTATTATTAGCTATAATTAGTAGCAGCTAGGGGTTTATTTTTATCTATACGGGTAAGGGGTCCTCTAGTACCCTCTAGAGGAGGTCTATATAGAACCTCGGGTAGATATTACTAGGTATATAAGCTTAGGACTCCGACTATAATATATTTATAGTATAACTATAATAGCTTCTTACTAGGCCTAGGGTTTTTATAGTTAGCTATTAAAAGCTAAACCTTATTACCTACTTAATACTCCTCTATAGGTATCCTATACTAGTTCATATTCTCCTCGCTATACTATTAGGTAGCTATAATACCTTTTTAGATAGATTTTACTACCTCTTATAGTCTTATTACTAGGAGGGTAGCTACTATATCCCTAGAGGGGGCTTCTTTTATTACGTTATCTACTATAAGTATAGGGTTAGTATAGTACTTATATTCTAAGAAGAATAGCGAGAGCCTAGTTATACTACTAACCCTATTATAAAGCGCTAGCTAAGTAATAAGTAAGAGCTACCCCTAGTTATCCTATACCTAGGTTATAAATATATATAGGATAGCTTATATCTCTTAGTTCTACCTCTTAGTATTACTATTAGTCTATAGGTAGTATATAGTACTTAATAGCCTCCTTATACTAGTAAGGTAGTAGAATTTAGCCTAGAAGTAGCTTACCTAGTTAGACCCTTAATTACTAATAATACTATATAAGAACCTATAGAACTAGAAGTAAGAAGTAAGGAACTAGTAGGTATAAGCTTCTACTTCTATAGTACCTATCTCCTCTAGTATTACTAACTTACCTAGCTTATTTACTATAACTTATAAATATTAGCTAGTATTATCCTTTATAGGTAGTAAGTTTATAATAAAGTTTATTAAGAGGTCTAAGTATAACTAGGTAAGTACTAGTAGGGGCTTTAGGAAGCCCCTCTTAGCTTACCTCTAGATATATATCCCTCTATAGATATTATAATTCCTTATAAATCTCTATACTATTTATAATTATCCTAGCTAATAGAACTACTAGCTTACTATTTCTAGCGTGCTATTATAACCTAGGTAGGTAGTTATACTTAAGTTATAGCTCTATTAGATAATCTTTATATAGAGCTCCCCTAATAGGTTATTATTATCCTCCCTACTAGGTACCTATAGCCTCCCCCTGAATATTAGTCTCCCCTAACTATTAATATTATACTTACTAATTTAAATCTTAGCTTTTATATCTAGTAGGAAGCTCTAAAGCTAGTAAGTAACTATATAATATATAGCCTTATATATTATATCCTTTTTTATAGTTTCTAGCTATAGCACCTATAGTTTAGGGTTACTATTAAAGATTATAATATCTAGGATATTAGTATAGCCCTTCTCACTTCTCCTTACTAGGGGGCTAACTATAGGGTCCCTGCGGGGGTAAGCGCGGTCTAGTATTAGCTATAAGACCCTCCCCTGCTTCTACTCGTTATCTTACTCTTATAGTATATCCTATTCCCTCTAAGAGAGGGTATTAGGGGCTATTATTTCCTTATTAGGGCGGTATTTAATAATAAAATTATATTAGGATAGCTCCTCTACTTACTAGCTTTAGCGCTTTAAAAGGCGTTATTTCTTTATAAAGTATTTAAGCCCCTAGTAGTTAGTTAATATCTTAAAAGTAGTTATATTATATAGCTCTACTCTCTATATATATAAGTAAGAAAAAACTACTAGGAGCTCCTTATTATAAATAGGGTAGTTATACTTTATAAGCGAGAGCTTCTATAAGTAGAACGCTATAAGATATTAAGTACCCTCTAGGTTAACCTATAAGAGTACTCCTCTTAATATAAATCCTAAATAGTTAGTTTTAATAATAGTCTTATCCTCTAGATTAAACTAGTAGAGTATTAGCTAGGTATTAAAAAGCTACTTAAGCTATAAGAAAGCTTATTCTTAATTATCTCCTTACTAGAACGTTATATTCTTCCTAGTAAGTAGTATAAGTAGTCTAAGAATATCCCTATATTCTAATATAAATATATTATAATAGTTTATAAACCCTAGGAAGCTCTAAACCCCCTTTAGTGAGGTAGGGGGTAACTACTTCGTAATTACCTAGAGTTTCTTAGGGTTATAGGAGAGACCCTCTCTTACTATTATAATAAACCTTATATATTTAACCCTCTTAACTAAGAACTTATACTTTATAGAGTTAAGATTTAGGCTTATATCTACTAGCTTATAGAGGACCTCCTAAACCTTCTTTTTATAGTTTTCTCTCGTTCTATTAGAGTAAATTAATATATTATTTATATAAATAGTAATAAGGTTATTGAAAAAGTCTTATAAGGTGCTATTAATATATCGCTAGAAGCTAGTAGGGGGTACTAGTTAGGCTAAATAGGTAGACTACCTACTTAAATAACCTATATTAGGTATAGAATATAGTTCTCTCCTAATACTCCTCTATTACTCTTAACTTATAGAAAGCTACTATTATATCTAGCTTAGTATACTACTTAGCTATACTTACCTAGCGTAGCGTCTTAGAGATTAGTAAGAGGGGGTAGTAGTCTTTCTTTATAATTATATTAATGGCCCTATAGTTAATATAAAAGCAAATTCCCCTTCCTAGCTTCCTTATAAAGAGTACTAGTACTATAATAAGTAAGCTACTAGCCTTAATAAACCCCTTATCTAGGAGGTCTTATAGGGTCTTTTTTAATACTAGTAGTTCTTTTCTTAATATATTATAAAGGGGGCCCTAGGGGAGTAGTAGCTCCCTCCTATCTAGTTATAATATAAGGTTAATCTAGTAGTTTACCTCTAGTTACTTAGGGGGTTATAAGTAAGCCTTATTAGGGTTAAATAGGTTAGGAAACTCCCTTAAGACCTAGTTTAATAGATAATATTATTAATTCTCCTTTAGTCTTAGGTTTAAGGCTTTCTTAATATTAAATAAGCTAATAGCTTATACTAATACCTCTTTAATACCCTCCTAGTACTTACCTTATTATCTCGCTAGGTATTAGTAAATTATAGAGAATAAGGGTATATTAAGGAACCTTATAACCCTTATTTCCTTTATAAGGGGAGTTTCTTCTTAATTCTTTAGGTATAGCCTAACTTATCCCCTCCTATAATATACTTAGTAAGTTATAGCGTTATAAATAACCTAGCTCTATTCTATCTAAGGGCGCCTTAAGAGGATATTAGGGTCTAGGCTATTAATTATATATATAAAGATATATTAAGTATAGCTACTTATTTCTAAGTTAAATATTACTATAACTAGCATATTACTTAGTAATAATCTACTAAGTATATACCCTCTTATAAGTTAGTATCTCTTCTTAATATATAGAAAGTAGAGGTATTAAGCTAGGGAAAGGTTAATTATTATATAGGTATTACTCCTAATATCTACTAAGGTATAAGCTAGATATCCTCTATTAACCCTAACCTAAATAATAATAAGCTTATTATTAGCTAGTTATTCTTATTTATATTCTTCTTAACTTAATATCTCCTCTTTAGTAAGCTCTAGGGCTTAATTTCGCTCTAGAGTTAATCTTTTCTTAACTCCTTATCTTCTTCTAAAGAGTTAGTTACTACTTAGTAGTTATTTATAACCTTATAGTATATTATTTCTTCTTTTAAGGTCTTTACCTTTATAACCCTAGGTAGCTAGTCCTCCTTACTAAGGTAATACTAAGTAATATAACCTCTAGCTCTATAAGTATAATAAGTATAGGGGTCCCTTATACCCTTCTAAAGTTATTAATATTATACTAGGGAGATATCTAAGGAGGATCTAGAGTTTTAATAGTTATAGCGTCTTATTTCTAAGGAGGATCTAGAGTTTTAATAGTTATAGCGTCTTATTTCTTTAACTTATAAGATATATATAGCTCTAGTTATATAGGTATCCCCCTCTATATCCTTAGTAATAGGTCTCTAGTAGGTTATTAGGTAGTTACTAGTAACCTTCTAGCGCTCTACTTTCTATATAATACTCTAGACCTTTAAGAGCTAGCTATTATAATTAGCTAATAGGTTAATAATAATTAGCTAATCCCTTAGCCTAGGGGTAAGAGAGGCCTCTAGAAGTAAGATCTAGACTTAGCTAAGCTAGTTTATATTACTTATATTAGCTAGTATCTATTTAAATCTTAGTAAGAAGGTTACTAGGGATTTATTCTCTTTCTATTAAAAGATCTATAGTTAGGCTATAGCTTATAATTAGATATTTAGGTCTTTATATATCTAGTCTAGGTAAGCTATAAAGTCCTTAGGGTTATATTTCCCCCTACCCCCCCTAGCTCTATAGAAAGTAGAGACTACTTACTAGGCTATAATATCTAAGTAGGAGTTAATAAGGTACTATATCTTTATATCTATAGTATAGAACGCCCTATCTATAGTAATCTTATACCTTATTTATTATATCTAGGTAATATATTCCTTCTACTTATATAAAGACTTTAGGAGTAGGGGTAGTAGCTTCTAGTATATTATACTAGGTATTACTAGTACTTTATTAGTAATACTTATAGGGGTCTATATAGCTACGTATTAGCTATTCCCCTACTTAACCTCCTCTAACTATTACTAGAGGGACTCTATTACTACTACTAAATTAGCTTATAATAGCTTATCTTAAGTTTTAGCTATATTACTATTAACTATCTTACTAACTAGTAGGAAGTAGCGCTTAACCTATTATTATTATTATAGTAATAAGCTTAAATATATAAGGGGTTAGACCTAAGTTTATTTAATAAGAGGTTACTATAATACTATTTATTTAAGCTAAAGAGGAAAAGGGGAAGTTTTCCTCTCTAGTAGAGATTTCACTAGTCTATAGGGAATAACTAGGTAGGCCCTAGGTAGGCCCTAGGTAGCTCCTTAAGGTAGTAAACCTAGGTAGAAGCCTAGGTAAGCTTAACCCGGGCATAGCCTATAATAGGGACCTTTTTAATAATAAGATCGCCTACCTAGAAGATATTATTAATAGAATAGATCTATAAATAGAGTTTTTTTACTAGTTCTATAAAGTAATTTTATTTATTTTTAAGACTCTTTTTTATAATATTATAAAGAGTCTTAAGGGGATAATTAGAATAAGATAAGATAAACTTAGCTATATAGCTTTTAAAAAACTCCCTTAGCGTATAGAACTATTATAAGAAGACTATAGAGTAGAGCGTAGAGAGGAAGAGCGTAGCGGACTTTAGTATTATATATATATTATTATAATTAGTACCTTAATAATCCTATACCTCGTTCTTTAGTATTTTCTTAGCGAAGCTATACCTAATTCAGATTATCTCTTTTAATTAGATCTGCGAATTATTTTATATATCTTTTAAGCTTACTTTTAATATTCTTACTTATTTATAGGTAGAGCTATATTATTTGTTGTCTTTCTAGTTCCTATTAGTTCTAGCCCTTTCCTAATACTACTAAAAGTAAGAATAAAGCTTGGAGTAGAGGGGTATACCCTCCTCCCCTAGAGAGTAATAATAAGGTTATATATATATTATTCCTTCTTATTATTAATATATAATATACTAATATATTATAGTAAGTAAAAAGAAGAAATAGAAGTAACGTATAGAGAGTAACTCTAAAGATAAGGGCTTATAGCTTAAGAAGCCCTAGGGTTACTCTCTTAAATAATCTAAGAAGATAGCTCCTAGTAAGTTATAATCTTTTGATTATTATAACTATATATTAAAATATTATTAACCTTATTATTATTATTAAATTCGGAATTACGCCGCAGCCCCTTTGCAAAAAGACTATAATAAATTCACCTAGTTCGCAGGTATAATTCGGGAAATACTATATAGGTATTTTAACTTATACCCTCTACTAGTTAAGGAAAATAATATAGGAACCCTATATATTCCTACTACTTATAAGAAAACCCTCGTATAAAGTCGAATACGCGCTGCACTAGGGCTCATTATATTAGAGCTAAACGGGCTACTAAGGCTCTTATAATAACGCCCTCGCTAAACCTTCTAGTAAGGTACTATAAAAGCTACTATATAAGATAACTTCTTAACCTAAAAGGTTAACCTTCTAGTAAGGTACTAAAGGTGCTACGAACGCTATTATATAAGAGGTAACTCCTTAACTAAAGAGGTCTTTCCTAAGAGATTCTTATAGATAGAGGTATAAGAAGCTCTATAAGCAGGGCCTTATACCTCTCCCTATTCCTTATCCTTATCTAACCTATAATAAATCCTTAACTATATTAGTACTAGACCTTATATATAAAAACGCTAAGCCTACGCGAGGCACGCCCTTTAATACTAATAATATATAAGAGCTCGCTAGAGAGTTTAGTATTAATATAATTAATAAAACCCGCTCCTTTTTTAACTACTCTATTATATATAGAGAGTATATTATTAGTATAGCCCTTAAGAGGGCTCTTATTAATACCCCTAGAGGGGATACTTATTATTATATTATAGCTAAGTAAGCAGACTTAGTAGTAGAAGCTAAGCGGGTTATTATATACCCTATAGAGTAGCCCTTCTTTAAGCAGGTCCTCCGCACTATTAAGGCAGAGGCAGCCTAGGCCCCTTAGGGCTTGCTTTAATATAGAGAGAGCGTTGCTAATAATAGCATAGCTAGCGGATAAAGCGGTAATAGAGGCGGTATTAGCAGCGCGGGTAGTGCGCGAGAGGAAAAGTCGATAGTTTTATAATTTAAATAATTAAAAACTATATTACTATCGATATAAAGTTAAAGATCGTGAGGCTATAGGCACGTATAAGTGCGGCTATAGTTAGGAAAGGATCACGTAACCGAAGGCTATGTATTATTAGGAGGCGCGGAGTTAGAAGGTCTATTATACTTGAGTAGGTAAAATCACTATGCAGTGGCCAGAGGCCTTATTATTATTATAATCCCTAAGGAGATAGATAAAAAGGAGGGTATTAATAAGAGTAATTTAGAGCCCCCTCCTAGCCCTCCTCCCCCTAATAGAAATATAAAAGTAGAGTATATACTCTCATTTAATAAGTACTACTTTTAATATATTTTAAGTAAGCTCTTAGGCTTATGAGATAAAAAGTACTTACTTAATATAATAAATAAGTATAACTACTATTATAAGAATAAGGTACCTTATTAATAAATAAGTACCCCTACTACTATTATAGCTTATTAATATATTAAAACTAAGACTTTAAAAGACCTAGTAAATAAAAAAGTAAGGTTTTATATATACTTTATTTCTATAGCTATCTTCTAATATAACCTATAATCCCTTACTTATTAGAAAGCTACGCTCTATAAGTCTATTACTACTTAGAGATAGGAGATTATAATAATAAAAAGGGGTAGTAATAATAAGGCTTTAAGTAGGACTCCTAAGGTAATAAGTAGTTCTAATATATATAGCGTTATCGCTCTATCTCCTACCCTAGTTCTATTTAGAACCCTAGTAGTTAGCATAGGTATACTTATATCTTACTTACTTACTAGTAATATAGCTATTATAATATATTATATAGTAAATAGTCTTATTAATATATATTTACTAGAGGTATTACTACTTTCATATAATATCTTAATAAATTAGTATAAGTAAATCCTCTAAAGTTAAGTAGTAGAAAATTAGCGTTTTAAGGTAGCTCTTTAGGGTAGGTTATATTCTTTTACTCTTATAAGAGTAACTTTAAGCTCTCTAGCTAGTAAGCTAACACTTAACTAAAGATTAGGCGCTACTAGCCCTCTTATACTTATTTAGAGTATTTCTTATTTATTATAATTATTCTCTATATATCCTTTAAATCAAGGAGCGAAGAAAACTATTTGAACTTCTTATAATTTAGAACCTTTATAAGACTATTAACTAGTATATTATCTATTAGTATATATATTATACTAAGTAATCCTTAAGTATATTCTTATTATAGCTATATATTCTAAATATTAATATACTATAGCTTAGTTAAGATCTATTCCTTTTTACTTATTATAAGACGAACTATTTATTAATTATTATAACAAATCTTCTAGATATTACTAAGTTTAAGAGCGATATCTCTAAATAGCCTCTAAATAGCCTCTAAAGAGTAATAGCCTTGTTAGCTATATATTTAAGGCTTAGAAGCTCTACTTCTATCAGTAATATTATAACCTTAGCTTATTAAATAGCCTTTTATTAAATTAGTCTTCTAAAGAGTAAGATTATATACCCCTAAGATAAATTCTATATCTCCTTATTATTTATAAATAAAGCGTTACTTATAATTAGTAATACTTACTTACTCTCTAAGTTACTAAAATATATTAAAAAGTAATGAGTATATTATAGGTATTATATAACCTAATTAGTAATAATATAGTAATAAGAAGTAAGGTTTATTAAGAATCTTAAGAATATGGAGTATATATAAGTAGTATTAGGTTAAATTATAATAATAGTATAAGGTATAGAGCTAATCTTCTCTTAGAAACTCTTTACCTCTAATAGTATTATTATTATTTTACTCTTTAGGAGTAATAGGTTTAAACGGGGGGTTATTAGCGCTCTTAAATTAAGTAAATTAAACTTCTTTATAACTTACTTAATATATTAGTTATAAGAAAGGTTTATCCTTTACATAGCGTATTTATAAATAACCCTAATTTTAAAATAGTATTTAACTAGGCTTTACCTTTTTAATTTATATATTTCCTTTAAGCTAGTAATTACTTTTTATACTACTTCTTTATAATTCCTATAAAATAGGATAAGGAAGTTATCTATATAGAAGATAACAAGGACCCTCTTCTTAGTTAACTAGAAGGGATATAGGTTTTTACTTATAGGTATAAGGCCTAAGCGCTAAAGGGTTAAGGAGAACTCCTTATACTAGAGTAGTAGTATATCCCTTAGCCTATAGAGTATATAGCGTAGTTTAATATACTTTCTAGGCTACTTAAAGCTATCTAGTAACTTATAAATAATTAGGTCTTTATTTAGGTCCTAAGAGGCGTTTAGGAACGTGTTAATAATATTAAATTATTTAACTTCGAGGTTAAATTATATAGTAATTACTATTGCTACCTTAAAGGTATAAGTAGCGAGGGTCGCTATATAAGCTTATTCGAGGGGTACCTTCTCTTCCTAATCGCCTTAAATATAGATCCTTGCTTTATACTAGTTAAGGACGTTATCCTTATTAAATTTATAAGTAAATACCTACTTTAAAGGGATTAGTCTCTTTATTATTATCTCTTAATTAATAACGTGCTATATATCTATTTATTATAATTTACCTATCTTAACCTTAGCTACTTCTTTAAAGCGAGTTTAGAGCGCCTATAGGAGGTTTAAAAGTTCTTTTTATAAGTATAGTAGCTTAGTAAGGTTATTAGTAATAAGACGTTTATAGATCGTTATAGTTATACGAGCAGGCTTTACGCTATAAATAGTAGTATAAATATAGCTATAGAGTATATAGTACCCTATACTAGCTTCTAAAAAGGCCTTCTACTAATTAGGTATAAAAGTCTTAAAGAAGCTAGATACCTACTCCCGCTCTATATAGTACTATAGTAAGAACTAGTAACTAGAGCGGGATTTACTCTCTATTATTCCTAGTAATAGGTTACTAGGTAGTAGATTATATAGTTATTAGCTTTAATAAGTCTAGCTATAGCCTTCCTAGTTATATACCTAGTTAGACCTCTATTTAGTATTAGCCCTCTCCTCTCTATACTAGTATAGCTATACTAGTAGATTTAAGAGCCTTCTATCTAAAGGTTTATTCTTATTACTCTTACCTACTTTAGAAATATATTATAAAGTAGGGAGTACTTTAATTATAATATAATTCTTAATCCGTTCCCCTTTAGAATTAACTTCCCTAATAGCTTTATATATATAGTTCGTTTCTAATATATATATTATACCTACTACTCTATTTATTAGAGCTAGGTATTTATCTAGCTCTAGTATAAGATTAGGGAATAATAGCTACCCCCCCTTCTAACCTACTTATCCTTTTAGAAGTTTTAGGATTTTCTCTATTTAGAGACTTAGTTATAAGAACGAGGGTTAGTATAAGTAACTATTTAGTTATAAATATTAATATAGCTTTATCCTTATTTATAACGCCTAGGATCTATAGTTTAAAGTTAACTTATAATATAAGCTTTTAATCTCTTTTACTATCTTATAGATAATATCTTCTAAGATAGCCTCTTTTACCTTATCCTTTATATTAAAAGTCTATTTATTAAACGTTATATTCTATATAATAATAACTATTTATAATATAGGGATCTAGACCTTATATAGGTTATAGGCGTTTAGAATATATCCTACTAGGTATCTAATATATCCCTATAGTACTACCTTAAAGTCTCTCTTATTAATTCCTCTCTCTTATTTCCTCTTAAGGGGGTATATATAGTAGCTATAGGCGTATGTATATCCCTAGTAAGGGTGATAGTTATAGGTTAGGGTCGCTCTATTATTAGGTTACTACTAGTAAAGGTACTAGTAGAACTACTCCTCTTTAATCTATAGTAGTAAATACTAGTTATAGCCCTTAAATAGGCTTATATTATAAAGCGTTATTACTAATAGTACTATCTTAGCCTATAGTTTCGTGGGTAAGCTAGCTATAGCAAGTATCTTAATTATTTAAGTTATAATTTCCTAACTAGCCCGTTCCCCTCTACTATTTAGTTCTTTTATATATAGAGGGGTCGTTTTAACCTCTATTCCTTCTATATAGGTCTACTCCTTATAACCCGTATAGCTTATAAGTGAAATTACTAACCTCTCGATATCTTATCTAATCTTATAAATAGAAAGTCCTTTCTATTAAGATACCTATCGCTTAAAGGTATATAGAGCGAGTATAATATTACTATAGGTCTTATTAATACGTAGAAATATAAAGAGCTAACTAGTATATTTATCCTTAATAATAAGGAGCTACTAGTTCTAGTTAAAGCCTTCGGGGTAGTTAAAGATATCTTATGTGATTTTATAGTAAGGGCGTATTACTTTATCTTCTGATATTTATCTCGAAATTACCTATTTAGTATATATAACTACGTAGTATTAGTATTATAGGCACGTCGGGCTTTTAATCCTTACCCCCTAAGTAGTATATATTAGCTACTCTAGAGCCTCAGGGCTAAGGTACTTACTTTAGAGATACTAAAGTATTATATTATTACTCTAGTCTAGTAGTAGTATAAAAGAGGTATATTTATATATTATAAGCATATAGTTTATATTATTAATAATAATATTAATACTTTAAGGGATCTGCTTAGGAATAGAGTATAAGGAATAAGGCTTTTATTTAAGAAAGGTAAGGTTTACTTTCCTAATAAGTTTCTTAATTATAACGCTATTCTTATAGGCTCTAAAGCGAAGTATATAGTTATACCCTAAATACTAGATACTTATCTTCTAAAATAGCGCTTTAGAAATAATATTAATATAAAAGTTCTCTATATATCCTATATTATAGAGTATAAAGTCCTCTATATTTATATTCATTAAACTATTAAGAGTATTCTTAATAATCTATATACCCTTTATAATAATTAGGTATAAAGCTATTCTAGAATTAACCTATTCTCTATTATAATACCTAATTAAGGAGGGGATAAGTAGGGACTTATTATTTATAAGGTATATCCCTCTATAGTTATCTAGGACTATAAACTTATATAATATATAGGGTCCTAAGTAAGGGGTTATAAAAATATTTAGGTACTCTTTATTTAAGTTAACTATATTATCCCTAACCTCGTTTAAGAGGGTTATATAGAAAATAACTACTACTATATTAATAGGGTAGCTCGGGGCTATATTAGATTTCTTAGATAAACCCTTATTACCCCCCTTATTATTTTAGTAGTTCTTACTCTTATAGGGTATAGCATATAGCTAGCCCTTATAAGTAAGTTCTATATAAAGATTAGCGAAGCGTAGGTTATTATTTAACTAGTTATAGATCTAAGCTACTTATATATTAATTACTAATATATAGGGGCCCTTCTAGTAATATCTAGTTAAAGTAGCTTCTAAGTAGTTATAATTAATACTTAGCTATTAATAGCTCGACCTATATAAGTACTATTTACTACTAGATAAGTTACTAATTATAGGAATACTTAATAAGTTAGCCTTATTTATATAGCTAGCTAGTATTATAAAAACCCTAGCGCTTTATCCTTATAACCTCGAGTAGAGTATATCCTTATATAAGAGGTCCTTAAATATATTAGTATATTAGCTTATATTAGAAACTAGGGTCCCTACTCGCTCTTATTTAAGGATATCTATAATCTCTATATTAGCTTAAGTAAGCACGAAGTAATAACCTATTACTTAAAGAAAAGTTTTTAAAGCGAGGGTATTACTTACCTTAGGAAGCTTAAGCTAGGTAGTATAGAGGTAAACGCCCCTAAAGTCCTTAATTTAGGTATTAGGATTAATATTCTTATTTACTTTCTCTAGGACTTAGATATACTCCTCTTAAATAATAATAAAGGTACTAGCCTCGCTTAGAGCGTAGCGATATTTAAGATTAATAATCAGGCTATAAAGGGTTATATACCTTTTAATAAGAAGGTATTTATATATAAGTATAATATAATTATAAGTAATAGTCTCTATAACTAGATAGTTAATCTATTTAAACTCTTAATCCTTATAGGCTTACTTAGACTCTTATATAATAAGTAAATAAAAGTACTCTAAGTACTATTCCTATATATCTATAGTATTCTTATTAATTATAACTAGGGTAGCTAGAAGCTAAAGGGGTTATAATTTATTTATTATCTATATCTTAGTAATAGACTTAGGAGTAGTCCTAGAAGGAGTATTAATAATAGCCTCTTAGTTAAATAGAGCGATATATTAATTATAAGCGCTCTTCTCTTATAAGTATTAGATATTAATATCTTAGTATTACTTAGTAATATATATATTAAGAGTTAGGGTTTTTAATAAAGTCTTACCTAGGTATAAAGGACCCTTAGGGTTATCTAAGTTAATATACTTCTAGACTCTAGTAGCTTAGGCTTTAGCTTAGATTATAATATACTAAGTAATAAAGTCCCTATATATAATTAGGTAGTATAATATTATAATAGTAATAATAGAAGATATTATAATTAAAGTTATTTAGAAATAGAGGGTTTATAATAATAGAGGATAGTATATAATAAAGAAGAAAGAAGGAATAAGAGAGAGGAAGTTTTAATAAATACTTTTAGTAATAAAAGCCTATTTTAAAATAGTAATTAGGGGTCTAGTTAGAGCTAGGCTTATAACTATTAAGAAATATCTTATAGGGCTATATTTATAACTACTAAAGAGCTTATTCTATTATAATAAGAGTAGCTATAATATAATTACTTATAACTATAGTTAGAGGAATAACTCCTAGAAAAAGGTCGCTCCGGAGCTAACGTTAGTCACGTGCTGCGCTGGGAACGGGCGATGCTGAAGGCATCACGACACAAACCTAATGCAGAATAGCGCGAGTTTAATATCAAAGACGTCGTGCTAGACATAATCTCTCGACTTTCCTCCCGCGTATTCCTTGGCGCTGAAGTCTGTCGCGACGAAGCGTGGCTCTAGATTATATAGTCTAACACCGTATGGGCCTTCATTGGCGCTGAGATTATGCGTATGTACCCCGGCTGGTTGCGTAGTGCAGCTTAATGGTTCGTGGACCAGTTGCAAGCTCCTTCGAGAGCAAACTGCAGACGCAAGACGCATTATTGCGCCGGTACTTGAAAAGCGCAAGGATCTCAGAGCCTGGGCTCGGGCTAGGGGAGAACCCGTGCCTAGGTTTAACGACGGCCTGGACTGGTTTGAGGAAGATAGCAGAGGAAGCGAATATGACCCTGCCAATGCACAATTGGAACTGTCAGCTGTCGCCGTACATACCATGACCGACCTACTCGTCGAGACAATGTTACGGATCGCCAGACGACCAGAGCTCTTCGATGACCTGAGGAAAGAGCTTGTGGAAGTTCTGAGCGCAAAGGGCTGGAAGAAGACGGCTCTTTTCGGCATGAAGCTCGCAGATAGCGTGCTGAAGGAGGCGCAGAGGCTGAAGCCGGTCACTTCGGGTAAGCCCCTCCCCCCTGCACAGAATCGACCCACTATCGATGTTTGCTGATGATGTTTGCAGTTCTCATGTTCCATGTTGCCACGCGCCCCGTCACCCTCCCGAACGGTCTGCAACTCCAAAAAAGGAAAACGCTGCGTCGCGGACATCGGCCAGATGCTGAACCCGACGTCTGCGAGAACCCGGAACAGTTCGACGGCTACTGCTTCCTGCGCATGCGCGACGACCTTGGCCTCGACAAGCAGGCCCGTCTTGTCAGCACCTCTACCTCGCACATGGGGCTTCGGGCATGGCCAACATGCTTGCCCCGGCCGCTTACATGGTTATGAAATATGATTGGCAGCTCACACCCGGATACAAGTATCGCTGGCAAGAGTATGGCTTCGACTTGGTGTCTGACGGAACTGCAAAACTGCTGATGAGGAGGAGGATGAGCTTTGAGATAGCGTACACAATGCTATGGGTCACAGGGATTGGAGGATAAGAGCCCATCCCATGGGCCGAGTGCTTTGCTTTTCTTGGTTTTCTTACTACGACATAGGCATAGAACTATTCCACCGCTCCAGGACCGTATTCCGTGTGACTTGAAACCATGATCCATTGAGCGTTGCTATCACGAGCCAGGATAATATCACAGGGAAAAGGGCTTAGCGGGCTAAGTAGGGAAGTCCATAAGAGTTAGGAGATATAGGGAGATATTAGGTAACTACTAGATAAGCCCCCTAGCCCTTATTTAGTAAACTAGAGGGCTAGAGAAGAATATTTAACCTTAGCTATACCTAACTATATTAACTCTATTACTCTATATTATACCTATTTCTAATATATTCTTCTCTCTTACTTATATTAATAGAGGTATAACCTATTAGAGTAATATAATATATAATAATATAATACTTACCTATAGGTCTACTAGGGAGATAAATATAATATCACTTTTAGGATTCCCTATTAGATAGGAGTAGCTAAATAGCTAAACCTAGGATAAAATACTTATTAAGTAAAATAGTAATAAGGGTATTAATAGAGAAGTAGGTAGTTAATTAATAGAGGCTAAATTAAATTAACTTATTAAAGAGGAAGAAAAGAAGAGTTAACTAAAATATAAATAGGAATATCTTAAGGCCTTAAGGGCTAGCTAATTATTAACCCTAGTAAGTAACTCTAATACCTATTAAGTAGTTATTAGTAATAAGGTAAAGAAGTACTAGTTAGAACTTTAGGGGAAGTACCTCTGATACCGAACGCGCTCAGCGCGGTTATCCCGCTCAAGGGCGTCCAACGCGTTCAACGCGTTGAATATACCCGAACGCGTTAACCCTTATAAAAGGGCTTATCGCCTTCAAGGAGAAAACCTTCTAGGATTATCGAATTTTCACCCATATTTTTCGCCTACTACGTGGACTATATCAATTGGTAGCATAACGTGGGTTGCGTTCGAGGGAGTTCTATGCGATATTGCGGAGAGATAGCTGCTCGAGGTATAAGATAGCATTAGGAAATTAGCAATAGAACTTGATTTAGTTTATAAATAGCGGTTAAGTAATAAGGTATATATTAATACCTAGGTAAATAATAAATAGGGTATTAGAAATATTATAACTAGTTTTATAATATTAGATCTCTTAGTTAAGGGCGTGCTTAAAGATCTCTTAGTTATAAATATAATATCCTAGCTTTCTATAAGGGATCTTAATATTAAGTAGGTAGTAGTAGATATAGTTAAGGGTAATATACTTAGTATCTTTATATTTAGAGCGTTATCTATTTATAGTAAAGTAATACCTAGGTATATATAATATAGGTTACTCTAGTAGCGCTAA
The DNA here is from genome assembly GCA_036785755.1 of Colletotrichum ledebouriae. Classification (NCBI taxonomy): domain Eukaryota; kingdom Fungi; phylum Ascomycota; class Sordariomycetes; order Glomerellales; family Glomerellaceae; genus Colletotrichum; species Colletotrichum ledebouriae. Next base: position 19,978 of record JAVHLU010000043.1, read on the forward strand.
GCGTATAATAATATAGAGCGTTAGCAGGGGTCCTCTATATCTAGAAGAGGATAATAGTAATAAAGTAAGATATAAGTATAATAATAGTAAAGTAACGGGGTTAAAGGCGTTAACGCTCTTTTATAAAATATATATATAGTAGGAAAAATACGCTTAATACTAAGTAGTTAAAGGTAGTAGTAATAACTAGTAGGGTTACCTAGTAATATAAATTTATTTTATATATATATACTTAAGTATTTATTTTTCTTATTAGTTAAATAAGAGTAGGGATCGACTTTCGAGTAAGGAGGGTAGTTATATTTATAAAGGTTCTTATAGTGCTAAGGGTAGAAGGTATTTAAGAGGGAAGGTATAATAGATATAGTTATCCTTACTAGTAGGATAGATATAAATATCGCTATTATTAGAATAAAGTCCTTAGACTTACTAAGTATACTAAATATCTTTATTTTATAATAAGGCCTTAGTTATAATACTCTTTATAGTCTATTTATCTATTTAAAGCGCTTTAAGTAATATATTCCCTATTTATATTATATATTATATTATTCTACTGGGTTCTTATAAGGCCTTCTTCTTAAGCGCCTTAGTAGTCTTTTACTAAGCTCTAATACTAGTTTAATACCCTATTAGATAGGTCTTTAAGCTTATGCTTATTTATAGAGCTATTCTATCTCTTATTCCTTACTTTTAAATATAATAATAGGTTTATCTATATTTATAGTATCTTTATCTATTTAAATAATATATATTAGTAGGTAACCTTTCTATTTAACTAGATCTTATACCTTTCCTTATATAAAGATTTACTTCTTAAGAATACTTTTAATCTTAAAATACTTATATATTTTAAGCTAATAAATATTATTATCTTTCTTAATATTAACTAGGCTTTAGTAGTTATTTTAATAGTTAAATAGGTTACTACTAGGGGCTAGTACTAGTATAAGTTAGATAATAGATATAACTAGGTAAATATCTATATTAGGTAGAATATTAAGGCGGTATACTAACTTACTAACGTATTTAAGGACCTTAAATAGAATATACTAGTAGCTATACTTTAGGTTTAGCTATCCTAGTAGATAATATCCTAATTCTATCTTAAGGTATACCTAGTTACTTAGCTTAAAGGTAATAAAATAATGCTTTTTATTATACTATTCCTTTATATATAGCTAGGCTATAGTAATTGAAATTTTTGCTTCCTCCTAGAAGATTTTATAGTTTATTTTAGGATTAGTATTACCTAAGATAGTTAATAGATTATTAGTATTCCTACTATATAGGATTTAGTTTAGTAAATAACTAATAACTTATAAGTAGGCGTTATTAAGGTTATATTAAAGGCTTAGTAGTAATATCGCCTAGTTATTATTAATAAGGTTAAGAAAGTAATAAATAGCTAGTTCGATAGTTTAGTTTTTATATTCTAAAATACTATTAGTTTATAGATAATATGCTATTAAGAATCTCAATTTAGTATATAATTCGGCCTATAGTGCGGTCTAAAGCTTTAATAGGAACTTCTAGTTATAATTAGATATAATAGCTTTTAGGATTCCCTAGTTATTATATTAGAGGTTATAAAGAAGGAGGTATCCCTAGATCTTAGCGGAGTATATTAAGTAACCTGGGATAAGAAGTATTACTTTAGAGAACCTATTAGTTATAGTAAGTACTATATTAAGTAGTAGGAAGTTCTCTATTTTATAGCTTAAATATTATAAACGTATTTTAGGAAGTCTAATAATAAAGTCTATAGTAATTATATAGAAGGGAATAGCTAGCGTTAATATTAGCTATATCGCGCTAAGTAGTAGTTAACGTTCTATATTTATTATTCTATATTATAAGTAGTTAGCTATATAGTTATTAACTTGTTATTTAAGACGTGGTATATAAAAGTGTTTATTAATAGCCCTCTATATTTATTCCTTACCGAAGTAATAGTAGTTATTATAAGCCTCTTTAATAAGTAGCGTTACTAACTCTTTTAGAACGCAGAGCCTTTATTTATTAGTATAAGGGTTAACGTAGTAAAGGAGATTATTATATATAATAAAGTTAAGGTCTATATTATCTATCTTTTCGTAGAGTATTTTATATACTCTACTCTAGGACTTCGAGTTAGTATATAATTAGATAAGCTTTATTTTAAAGTCGTTATTAAGAGATACCTCTATTATAAAGTTAACGCTTATTAGCATATTATTCTATATCTTCTTAAGTTCCCTAACGTCTTTAACTAGGATTTCTATTATAAGTAGGTATAATAACGTGTCTACTATAATATTTAATATTCTAGGGATATAATAATATATAAGGGAGAATTAGCTAAGGTATTCTAATAATAAGGTAAGTTATAAGTTAGACCTTATCTTATCCTCTAACTATAGTGATTTTTATTTAATAATATTATATATTATTAAATAGTTAGTAAGTATAATTATAGGGTCTTATCTTAATAAATATAATATTAGCTAGTACTTCTTTACTACCTAAACTAGGTAAGCTACTTCAAGTTTAGTAGGCTAATATTTCTATTTAGCTTAGTCAAGGGCTTTGCTAATATAAGCGATTAGGTATATATTAGTATACTTAATAGGGTCGTAAGGCTTCTACTTAATATTATTAGCTAGCTAGAAGATTAGCCCGGAGTATCTATATTCCTTTAATAAGTTAAGCTATATAAATAGCTACTTATTAGGGTTATAGTAGAATAAGGCGTTATCTACTATTAATATATCTTTAATATTATTAAAGCTAGCTTCTTCTTCTAGTATAGGTTTAAAGCTTCTTTTTTAATAGAAGACCTTTCGTATAGCACCTTTATCCTTTCCTTAATCTTAGGCTTTAGTAAGTAATATTATCTTACGTTATTAGAGTAGTTAAATATAATTACTATAACGTAGTATTATATATTATAGGAAACTAGTTGCCCCTATCTAGTATTTAAGCTAGCGAAGGTTATAGGGGTACTTAATCTTCTTAATAGCGTTAATATAATCCTATATATTAGATAGTCTAATTATATCAATAGTAAAGCTAAGTAGCTTAATAGAAGGGTATCCTATAAATGACTTTTTTATAGAGAGCAAGAGCCTAATATTAGTAAAGAGTTTAAGGATTACGTTAAGGTACTTAAGGTAAGTACTAAGGTCCTTTAAGGCGATAACGATATTATTATTAAATATATAGGTATATTCCTTATATAGTTATAAAAGTTTATCTATAACGTATTAAGCGTAAGTAGGCGAATTGCGGAATCCTATTAGTGCTACTTTTGAGCGTTCTTATTTATAATAGCTAATTATAATAAAGCGGTCCTAATATTCCTTCTTAATAAGGAATTAGTAAAAGAAGGACTAAGTATTAATTATAGTAATCTATAGTTTACTATAAAGGCGTTTAATAACGTCTTGTTATAGTAGTATAGGGTATATGTTAGGGATTATAGCTTTATTAAGAGCACGTAGGTTTATAATTATTTAACCCTTATACTTACTATCTACGATTTACTATATTATAAATACCAGGGCTCTAAATAGTATAGGTCTAGAGTTACCCTATTCTATATAGCCCTATGCGTAAAGCTTATCTAAGGTTTTATTAATAAGGTTCTTATCTTCCTTACTAACTAAGTAAGGTTATTATTTAACGTTTATATTCTACTATCCTTTAATAAGTTTAACCTTAAGGTATTAATCCTCTAGAAGGTTAATTAGTCCTTAGTCCTTCTAGATAGTAGGGTAATGCGATATAACCTCTTTAAGGCGTTAAATAGCTTTAGCGTCTTAGTTATAGATATATATACCTTCCTTAGTAATAACTGCTAGTAAGTTTTTAGGCTTAGTTATGCCTATCTTGCTATTTAGGTTAATGTTCCCCTTGTAGATGTCTCCGCTGTTCGGCGTTGTATTATTGTTTATACTACTAACGTCGCCGGCTCGCCTATTTCTATCGAGTCTAGAGAGGCCTTAAGCGGAGATAACGAACCTATTACTACTAAATATAATTAGGCTAATAAACCTACTAAAGCTACTTAGCCTAAATAATCCCTTAATACTAGCTAACGTAACTAAGCTACTAACGCTGCTAAGTATACTAAACCTTAACTATCGACTAGTATTAATATAACTAGTACTAGATTAACTCCTATTACTTAGAATAAGACTAATAAGATAGCTACTCCTAAGAAGTAAGCTATTAGTATTAGCACCCCTAATATAGTAAATACTATTAAGGCTATTAAAGGAATATAAGCTTATAGTAAATATATTAGCTACGTCTCTATCTTACTTAATAGATATAAGGAGACCTAGATCGCCCTAACTATAGCGCTCTCCGAGGGTTATAATACTAATACTAGCGCTATTACCCTTAACCTAGGCTAATTTATTAAATTAGCTATTAATAAGTTTAAGTTTATTACTACGACTATCCCTAAGGGACTAATATAAGAGAGCCTAGGCTTCCTTAGCCCTAAATAATACCTTACTACTAAGTTATTTACTAAGTATATAGCGTTAGCTATAGGTCTAGACGATCGTACTAATATTAACCCTTCCTCTAACGTTAGCCCCTTTAATACCTCTAATACGCCTAGCGCTACTAAGACGCCTAATATTACTACTAGTATTAAGAAGATTATTATTACTAACTAGTAATCCTATACTTATATCGCTAGCCTCTATTACCTTACCTATCCCTATATAAAGTTCCTAACTACTTAGGAGGTAATTAATATATACCTTTAGTACCTCTATTTCTTTAATATAACTAACCTTATTACTACTTGCTATATTAAATACCTCACCCTATATACGCTTATCTAGAATAGCTTAATTATCCTCAGTCTATATATATATATCTACGCCCTTAACTTATTTATAACTAAATAAATTATAAGTAACCCGGAGTTCGGCGCTATATTACTATTCTTTATTATTAAGTAGATATTATAATACGAGTTTCCTAGTATATATACTAAGGATAACGCTTATATTAATTAAGCTATAGTTAATAGTAACGACTCGAGCGCTATCTATGCTCCTTTAGACCTTAATAACCCTAAGGCTATAGATATAGCTAACTTTTAGTATAAACACGCTATAAACCTTTAAGGCCTTTATACTAATATTACCTCCCTTACTACCTTAATCGCTATAATTAAAAATAATAGCATTACTAAGCTATACCCTAAGGTTAGTAACGAATCTTACTACCTATTCTTAGAGTAATATAAGGATAATACCTAACTAGCTACTACTTATAGTATTAATATTAACTAACTCCTAGCTATAGCTAAACAGATTATTAATAATAAGGATAAGGACTACCCCGACCTCTTAAAGATAGCTAATATTACGCCTAAGACTCCCTTAGCCTAAAGTAGGATATAATAAAATATATAGAATAAAAAGGAAGTAAGGTTATATATAGTTATTTATATATAATAGTATAGCTCTACTTACTAGTATATTACTATAATAGGAGGTATAAATTAAATTTTATACTATATATTATAGTTAACGCCTTTCTCTTCTTATATAGGTAATTAATACTAAACGCGCTTAGCGCGGTTATCCCGCTTAAGGGTATCTAACGTATTTAATTTATTAAATATAGCTAAATGCGTTAACCCTTATAAAAGGGCTTATCGCCTTCAAGGAGAAAACCTTCTAGGATTATCGAATTTTTACTAATACTTTTCGCCTACTACGTGGACCGTATCAACCTCCCTATACTTAAGTATAAAGGGGGAACCTAGATTAATTTTAATTAGTTTATATTTAACCTTAATATATAATTTAAAATAAATAAGATTATATTAGACCTTAAAAGGGTACTATTTATTACTAAGTACCTAGAGGGATTAGTAATAAAGTAATAGACTTTATATTTCTCTATTAATTATAATAATAAGGTAAAGGATATTACTTAGGTAGCGATAAAGGATTAGTTAGCTAATAGTATAGCTAATATAGGGTTTAGGACCCTTAGTATATAAACCTAGCTTAATAAGCCTACTAGTAACTAGGATAGTTATACTAGTGTTTTATTAACTATTATAAAGGGATTAAAGTAGAGAGCCCTTGCTAATAACTAGAGGAGATCTAAGTAGCTAATATAATAGCTAGGCTAGACCCTAAGCTCTAGTACTATATTATAGTAAATAAGGTATTAAAATTATAGCTTAATCTTAATACTAAGGCTAGAAATACTAAACGTATAGTTAATATATAGATATATAAGGCACTAGTAAGGGACTAGGGGACTAATAATAAGGGATAATAACTAGAGGGCTAACCTACTAATCTAGAAGGACTAACTAAGGCCTTAAAAGGGCAAACTTACTTAGACTATAGTAATACTAATACTTACTAGGAGGATACTAAGGACTAGGATATTAAGAAGGAGATTATTTATTATAGTTATAAGAGAAAAGGCTATATTATGCTAAGGTACCTATATTATAAAAAGTATAGCTACCCCTGCTATAAAAGGAAACCTTACTCTAGTAAATAACTAGAGGAGGATTAGATAGTCACCTATATAATTTAATAGGATAGTAACTAGCTATATTATATTAAAGCGATAATATAGGTCTTATTTCTAAGTAGCTAAAAGACTAGTACTACGCTTATTAATTATAGAGCTAATAAGAATATTATAAACTAGAGGATTATAACTAATACCTAACTAGAGGCTAATAGGTTAGAACCTATTAGGGGAATATAAATATCTAAGGGACCTAATTATAATATATAGAAATTAGTAACTTAAATAACTAATAGTATAAATATCTAGTAGATAGCTTTATATAATTTTAAGATTAGTAATAGTAATAGTTATAATACTATCCTAGGGATCCCTTAGTATATAGTAGAGTACTCTAACCCTAACTAGAGGGAGTTAGGCTAGACCTTTCCCCTATAAAAGGAGAGTATTTACTTTATTATAACTAAAAAGGAGCTTAGATATATTAAAAATGAAGTAAGAGTAGTACTTATAGGAGTACTATAAGTTAACTAGATATTAACTACTAGTTAACTAGAGGATACTAAGGAGCTTAAGATTAAAATAAATACCCCCCTAGAATACTAGGACTTTAAGAAGGTATTTAATATTAACTTAGTAGGAACTATACTAGAGTTTAGGATTACTAGGAGCTACTCTATTAACCTAGAGCCTAGGACTAAGCCCTTATTTAAACCTATTTACCTACTAATAGAGAAGGAGTTAGAGGAATTAAGGGATTATATCTATAAGGCCTTATAGAAAGGGTAGATTTACTTATTAATAAGTCTAGTAGGGGTACTAATCCTATTTATCCTAAAGAAAGGAGGTAAGTTAAGATTATATATAAACTACTAGGGATTTAACTAAATAACTACTAAGAACTATACCCCTCTCCCTCTAATTAATAAAATCCTTAACTAACTATCCTAAGTAAAGTACTTTATAAAACTTAACCTTAAAGATACTTACTACTAGGTAAGAATTAGAGAGGGAGATAAGTAGAAGATAGTATTTTATATATAATATAGCTATTATAAATACTATATTATACTATTTAAGCTTATTAATATACCTACTACCTTCTAGATATTTATTAATAAGTTACTTCTAAGCCTAGTTAATATTATTTATATTATATATTTAGATAATATTTTAATATTTACTAATAATATAAACTCTTATATAGAGGTAGTGAAATAAGTACTTACCTAGTTAGAAGCTAATAGCCTCTATATAAACCCTGATAAGTACGAATTCTATAAGGAAGAGATCGACTTCCTTAGGTTTATAGTCTTAGTATATAGGATTACTATAGAATAGGAGAGGGTCTAAGTAATCGCTAAGTAGCTAGTACTTACTATAATATAAGAGATTTAGTAGTTTCTAGGATTTATAGATTTCTATAGGAGATTTATTAAGAATTACTTAAAGATTTATAGCCCCCTTACTAACTAACTTATTAATATAGCTAAGGGATAGCTAGTAATAACTAGGGAGGTACTAGTTACCTTCTATTACCTCTACGCTTTATTTATAGAGGTATCTATTTTATATTACTTTAATCCTACGCTCCTAATTCAGGTTAAAACTAATATATTAGACTTTATAATAGGGGTAATACTAAGCTAGCTAGAGGGAAATATATAGAAACTAGTAGCGTTTATATTATAGAAACTTAAGAGCGCGTAACTATAGTATAGTATAATAGAGGTAGAGCTACTAGCTATTAGGGAGGTAGTAGTAAGGTAGTAGTACTAGTTACTTTACTCTTAGTATTATATCTAATTTATTATAAACTACCTAGGTTACTAGTACCTCGCTAATAAGAAGATACTTAGTAGCGACTAGGCTTAGCTACTATAAGACCTATTAATATTTAATTTTAAAATTAAATATAGGCTAGCTCGCTATAACCTAGCTAATAGCCTCTCACGGAGATCTAACTATACCCTAGGGGATATAGAGATTAATAAAACTAGGGACTTACTCCTATAAGACTTTTTATAACGTTTTAATAAAGCTACTATTTAAAGGGTAGGTACTAGGTAGTACTATAATACCTAGTAGTTAAATACGCCCCTAGAATAACTTATACCCTCGCTCTAGGAGTAGGTTAAGAAAGCTTAATAGAAAGATCTATTTTATATTAATAACGAATAGAAATAACGAGGGATAAAGTAGTTACTAGATAGCTCTAGTACCCTAAGATATTAAGAGGGCTTATATATTACTAATAACTACTTACTTTAAAATAAAGTCCTTAGAGTATTCTATAATAAACTATCTAGAGGTTACTAAGGGGTTATTAAGATACTAAAGAGGATTAGAAAATCGGTTTTCTAGAGTATATAGAAGAGCGATATAAAGGAATATATTAAGATATATATAATATACTAGTATATAAAACTAAGATACTACCTCTTATATTATAAACTTACGCCCCTACTAGTATCTACTAGGCCCTTTTAATAAATATTAACCGACTTTATTACTAAATTACTATTATCGCTTATAATAAAAATAAGCTTTATAATAGTATTCTTATTATTATTAATTGATTTATAAAATACTCCCTCTATATCTCTACTAGGGAGTTACTTATAGCTAATAAGTTAGCTATACTACTAACTATATATATCTTCCTTATATTTAGACTCCTAGAAGCTATTATATCTAATTAGGGATTACTATTTACTAGTAGATTCTAATCTAAAGTATACTACCTACTAGTTATTAAGAGGAAGATTAGTACTGCTTTCTACTCTTAAACTAATAGCTAAATAGAACGTTAGAATTAGAGTATTAAGTACCTTTTATAGACTTTCTATAGTATTAACTAGGATAACTAGGTAACTTAGATTAACCTAGCCTAATTTATTTATAATAGCTCCTACTATAAGGCTATTAGGATATTACTTATAAAGCTATTAATAGAATATTCCCCGCGGGGACCTAATAATATTAAACCCTAGCTAAAGGTCTTAGTCCTAGTAGTATATAAGAGAGTCCACGGTTTACTTACCTAGAGGTTAGCTATTATTAAACTACTCTATAAGTATAATGAAATATATAGCAAGTTCTATAACTAGAGGAGGACCCCTATTATTTTCTCTATAGGAGACCTTATGCTACTTTTAACTAAAAGTATTAGGTAGAGGTAGCCCTCCCATAAACTTTCTAATAAATATTTAAGCCTATTTAGGATCTAATAAGTAATTAATGAGGGATAGGTATATAAGCTATAGGTAGATAAAAAATACTAAATCTATAATATATTCGCACTTATATAATTAGAACCCTTCTTTAGCTTAGCTATTCCACCACGAGATATCCTAATTAATAATAATAATAACGTCTATATAGTAGACTATATTATTACTTATAGGGGCCCTAGATATAACTATTAATACCTTATTAAATAGAAGAGCTATAGCGAACTAGATAATTCATAGGAGCTATAATAGAATATATCTATAGATTTATAAAATCACTATAAAGCTAGATTATAGGTAAAAGTACTATAACCCCTATAGGACTTAATGAGGAACTTAATAAGGAACTACTAATAAGGTAGAAATAATATATACTAGCTAGATATCTTAATTTACTAGCCTAAAGGCTTCTAATAAGGTAGAAAGAGATTAGAAAAATACCTAAACTACCTAGAGGTTATTAATAGCTTACTAGGGGTACTTCTAAAATTTTAAATCTACTAAGTACTAGCACCCTTAGTATTATTATTATTATTATTATCTCTCCTTATAATAAATAGGGTAGCTAAAGCCTTATAATTCTACTTTAAGTTAGAAATATTAACTAATAAAGTACTAGGGAGGTATTAGTAGGGGTTAAATAAACTTATAACTTTATTATAAGAGTTAAGTAACTCCTTAGCGCGCTTAGCTTATACCTCTTATATTACTAGCTACTTCTAGGCTAGCTACTCTATTATTATATAATAATAAGCAAGCTCCTTATATTACTTATATAATAACTTAGTTTACTTCTTAACCTCTTTAATAAGGTATTACTAGTAAGTAGTAGCCTCCTCTAAGGCGCTTATTTAATAATCCTCTAGTTTTATAGAGATCTCTACCTCCTTAGCTTTATACTTTTTAAGTATTATATTAATATTATTCTTTTTAGCCTAGAGGGCTTTCTAAATTATAAGTTAGGTAGTAAGGATCTCCTCCTAGATATTATTAGGAACTAATAGTAAAGTATTAGGGAGGTACTAGATAACTTACCTTATTCTTAGTATATTATATCTATATATTAAGCTTAGAGCAGCCCTTATTTATTAGGCGCTTAAGCTTATTAGTAGTACTTATTATATAATAGGTAGGCTATAGGGAGTTACTAGCTAAAACCTAGAAAATAATAAGTAAACCTTATATTAATATAAGCCTTTCTATTACCTATTTTAATAAAATACTTATATTTAGTAGAGGTATATAAAAATAAATAAGTTAATAATAAATTTATAACTTAGTAAGTAATTTAAAACCTAAAGCTAGTAAAATACTAGATAAGTACTAGCTAAGGATTATATACTTACTATTACTCTTAAAGTATATAATTAAGCTTATAAGGAGCTTAAGCTTAGTATTTATATCCTTAAGTAGCTCCTACCTTGCTTATACTAGGAGGTAGTAATAATAGGAGCATACCTAGAGCTTACCTATTATAGGGATACTAGTAGTATCTAGCGTATTAGCGGGGTAGGGGGCGGTATTAGGGGTATTAGTAGTAGTAGAAGATATAATGATAGATTTATTATATAGTAATTAAGATAAAGTTATTAGTAGGGGAGTAGGGGGCTAATAATAAGTTATTAGTAGTAATAGTATTAGTATTATAAATCTAAGGAAGTAAGAAGGAGAGATTTAAATAGGGTGAAATTTTAAATAATATTTATATATTTTTAACTTAATATTAAAACTAGGCTTTTATATAGCTAAAAAGAGGATAATCTCTAGATTATTATATTATTTAGTTTAGCTAACTTTACTAAATATAAGGAGGTAATAGATAATTACTAAATAACTACTAGTAGCTCTCTATATTATAATAAAAACCTTCTTTATCCCTAGAGGGAGAATATCTTTATTACTCTTATAAAAGTATTAAAAATATAATAATAAGTAGAAAATATAATAATTCTAAGGGTAGATTTAAAGTAATAGAAATAAGCTGAAATAATAATATATTTTAATATAACCTTATAAAAGAAGGAGTAACCCTTATAATAGAACTTAGCTATAACTATTTAAATAACTACTAGGTAATTCTAGACTTATCTAATAAAGCTATAAGAATAGTTAGAGTATAAGTATATTCTTATTACTAGCTTATTACTTCTCTAAGTTATAAAATCCCTTAATACTTAGATATAAGAGTAGCTAGAGTAGAGGATAGGTATCTTACTACTAGTTAACTACTCCTCTAAGCTACTTAGCTATCTAAAGAAGAGTTATATAATTAAAATAAGAGATATTAAATTCTAAACCTATAGAAACTAAGAGATTATAAAGTCCTATAAGGAGGTATTAAATACCCTCTAAGTAATTATAAAGTAAACTAGTCTAGGGATAGATTAGTTTAGAGGGGGGGGATTATATTATAAGCTAGGATAATATTATAGAGAAAAGGGCTTAGTAGGCTAAGTAGGGAAGTCTATAGGAGTTAGGAGATATAGGGAGGTACTAGGTAACTACTAAATAAGCCCCCTAGCCCTTACCTAGTAAACTAGAGGGCTAGAGAAGAATATTTAACCTTAGCTATACCTAACTATACTAACTCTATTACTCTGTACTATACCTATTTGTGATAGTTACCTTCTTACTAATTTGTTACCAAATGGCCGGACCATGAAGTTGGGAGATCGATGCGGGTCAAAGAAAACACATATGTATTACAAGAAAAGTTTCCAGGGGCCTTGTTTTCTTAGCTTTGTGTCGAAGAATCCTGCCAATTGGGACAGCAAACATATCATAATGTTTGATCGATGTGAGGAGCCAGAGCAAACGCACCATATTCGGCAGGCAGCCCTTCCATGAGACTAAAGACCCGTGTAAGGCATAGTTACTGAGCAAGCACACGTAATGTGGCCACCAGCTGGAGAGGGGCTGCTGAATGTACGGTTTGCTAGCTCACCAGTGCCCGCTGGTGCTGAGACTATTTACGTGGGTAAGCGGGCTTCCATGCGCTGTGATTTGCGCGCGCGTCTGCACATCGGGCGCTTCTCCTCTTTGCCGCATTTTGTGGTTCTTGGCCATGCACGACCACGGGTGTGTTGGTGCCATCCAACATGTTGGGACAGGGTATTTATCGGAACTGCCTTCCTGAAAACGTAAGCGAATCACAGCCATTCGAGACACCCCCATCATCGCACATCGTCCAACGCCGCCAAACACTGGAAGAATTGGGGCCAGGTGGACGAGGTCTCCTGAGGTAGGGTAGCAATGAGGAGAAGAAGAATAGTGGTCCCGGTACGACGCAGAATGACAAGCATATAAAGCCTGGCAATCTGCAACGAGCTGTCTGGTTTGGGCTTTTAGATCAACAATGGCAGGCATTCAGGATTCAACCTTCTTTCTTGGCTTCTTAGCCTTGGTTCTGGCCGTCTACGTTGTGGACCGGCTGATCCAAGCGAAAAGGAATGCCGGCCTCCCTCCTCTCCCCCCTGGGCCAAAGGGACTTCCGCTCGTGGGAAACATTTTCGATTTGCCCAAGCCCGGAACCTATGAGCCTGAACACTGGGCGAGGCTGGGCGAGGAGTACGGTGAGTGATTTGACATACCGATGCCAACGAAGCCCTCTAGAAAGAACCTCCGTAGACACGAGCTGAACCAAACTGACCAATTGCCGAACACACAGGTCCCATCCTTTCCGTCAGTGTTCTGGGGAAAACCCTCGTTGTGATCAATGACGCTGAAATGGCCCTTGACGTGCTGGAGAAGCGATCGACGTACTCCTCGAGGCCGTACTTTCATTTTGCATGCGAAATGTGCGTTTCTTTCCGTGTCGATGACTGCGAGCTGTTGCTTGTCTGACACCATTTTCCCCTTGTAGCGTCGGCTGGTCGAGGACTACTGCAGCCCAGAAGTACAACACCAAGCTACGTGAACAACGCAGAAGCTTTGCTCGCGTGATCGGAACCAGGGCGCTGGCTTCGCAGTACCATGAGCTGCAGGAGGCTGAGACTGCCCATTTTCTCCTCCACGTGCTGAGGGACCCCGCAAGTCTGAGAGACCATATCAAGAGGTACGTCAAGGAAAACGTGTCGGGAGGTGAGTGTTCGAGACCGGGATGCTGATGACGCAGAGTATAGACAAGCGGGCTCTGCTATCCTGAAAGTGGTCTACGGGTACAACGCCGAGCAAACCAAAAGAGACCCGCTGATTGACATGATTCAACAATGCACCGCGGACCTGGCAGAAACGGGGGTACCGGGAGCCTTCCTGGTTGACATTGTTCCCTCGCGTACGTCTCACAGTTCTCCCACAGAAGGCTCTTCTGTTGCATGGCCCGCAGTATTCTGACATTTCCAAGTCCGTCACGTCCCAGATTGGGTCCCCGGGACGGGTTGGAAGAAGCTTGCCAGGAAAATGCAGTACGAGCTCAACGCCGCGATCGAGACACCCTATGCGTTCGTAAAGCATCAGCTAGCTGAGGGAAGAGAAAACAACTCCTTCGTGGCAAACCTCTTGCGCAACAGCAAAGGCACAGCCGCGGAAACGGAGAATCACCAGTGGGCATCGGCCTCTCTTTACGGTGGCGGTGCTGATACGGTAAGCGAATCAGCAGTCGTCTCGTTTCCTTGGATGCTCATGATCTGACGTACGGTACATAGACCGTGTCTACCATTGACTGTTTCTTTCTGGCCATGACGTTGTATCCCGATGTTCAGGCAAAGGCTCAGGCAGAGATCGACCGTGTCGTAGGTACCGACCGCCTGCCCAACTCCAACGACCGAGACTCCCTGCCGTACATCGACGCCATCATGAAGGAGACTCTGCGGTACCACGTAGTCATTCCCACGGGTCTTCCGCATTGCAACGAGGAGGATACGACGTACGGCGGATACCGCATCCCAAAAGAGGCCCTTGTAATGGCAAACGTCTGGTGAGTCAATCTTCAAATGGCCCATTCTGAACTGCTTGTAACTTTTGTTTTTTTCATGAGCAGGGGGTTCACCCGTAACCCCACGATCTACACGAATCCCCATGAATTCCGTCCCGAGAGATACTTGAAAAGCGAAGGCCACGAGCCGGAGACGGACCCCCGCAGATTCGTTTTCGGTTTTGGGCGACGCGTTTGCTCGGGCAGATTGTTCGCAGAGAACACGTTGTTTCTCGAAATTGCGCAGTCCCTGGCCGCTTTCAACATTCGGAAGAAGATTGCAAATGGTCAGGTCGTTGAGCCGGAGCTGAAGAGTCTGCCGGGGGCGATCAGTCATTTGGCGGATTACGAAACCTGGGTTGAACCGCGATCCCCTCACCACGAGAATTTGGTGCGAGCTCTCGAGAGGAAATTTCCCTGGGAACAGCCTGACGGTGAGACATTGAAGAGGATGGCGCCCCCGGACATACCAGCTGTGCGTATTTGATGGAGGTACCAGGCATGTCGACGGACCAGATTTCATCCCAGTTTCATTCCAACTGAACGCGTGGCCGCGTACACAATAGTAGATCGATCATGTAAGTAGATGGAGTTTCTGTTCCGATGGCGAGTCTCGCTTTGAAGGGAAGAAGCAGCGTTCGAAACTCAAACGTGAAATATCCAATCATTTACCAACGGCCATTCGGGGGTGTTTCTAATTGGTCTAGTTAGCATCATACTTTGTCGGAAGTCTTGCTGGCCTCCTGCATATGCCGGAAGCCAGCAAACATGTGCACGAGGCAAGATTATCACCCCTCATTTGCCAAAGAGGCTCTTATTGCCAGTGGAACCTTTGGACATCGGTTGGCATCTCGGTATTTAATCCGGCCAATCCAACCAGCCTTATTTTGGATAGAGGAATTCAAGGTGTCTTTCGCTTACAAACAATCAACAGGACCGAACCCGAAATGGCTCATCTCGCAGCTAGTCTTGAAGATGACATGAGCTTGAATGATGTGTCGGAGAAGCCCGCCGAGCTGACAACCACCCAAACCGAACCAGCCCATAATGACAAGAACAGGGGAGAGGGCCTCATCATTTCCGAATATCTCAGGGCCAGGGTGCCTGAGTATTCCAGACTGAGTAGTCTCAGGAAGCAGGTCCGAACCGTAAATCACTCATAACTACGAAGTACACTGACTGCGAACACAGGGGTGGGAGAACCCGGCTGGAGACAACTACTTCCGCAAACAACGACAAGTTGCCGACGACGCTGATGAAAAGCTGTCGAGGATCTTCTACGACATGATGAGAACCATAGGTCAGGATCTCCATCACTACACCCAAGCATTCAAGATCAAAAGTCCGGGCTCCGGACCGAAGCGCATTCTCGACATGTGCATGGCGCCCGGAGGATTCCTTGCCACAGCCCTCGAGAAGAACCCCGACGCTACCGCCCTGTGCTTCAGCCTACCGGTCTCCAGAGGCGGCCACAAGTCCTTGCTTCGAGAAACCGCCAAGGTCGAACTGAGGTATTTGGACATCACGATGCTGGCTGAAGACATGGGCGCTGAGGGAGCCCCTGCTGAGCATCCCGATGCAGACAACTTCCTACCGCGCCAACTAGACCCTGAGGACAAGTTCCATCTCGTGTTCTGCGATGGCCAGGTCCTCCGACCACACGAGAAGTTCAGGGCAAGCTACAGAGAGCACTGTGAAGCTCGCAGGTTGACCGTGACTCAACTCGCCCTTGGCCTCGAGCACCTCAGAACGGGCGGCACGATGGTCGTTCTTCTGCACAAGGTCGAATCGTGGAACACGGTTCTCCTGCTGCGCGCATTCAGCAGGTTTTCCACCGTCAAACTCTTCAAGCCTGCCAGAAGCCACGTCAAGCGCTCGTCCTTCTACATGATAGCGAGGGACGTGCAAAGCCAAAGTGCCGACGCCATTGCGGCCATCGAGGCGTGGAAAGATACTTGGAGGGCCATCACGCTGGATTTTGAGGAGGCGGCAACGGGACGCTGGCAGTCTCGGGAACCTGATCCCCACGACGTTCTCGATGATTTCGGAGATGAGCTCATACGATTGGGAAGGAAGATCTGGGAGACTCAGGCTGATGCGCTGGAGAAGTCGTCTTTCGTCAAGATCTCAGGCAATTAGTGTTTATGTCGAAATAGGTTTGGGCAGGGTGGTAGCGCCTGGTGTGGATTGAGGGGTAGAATCTTCAAGATTGCCTTAGATTTATTCACCAGCATGTATCGATGAATTGACGACAAAAGACATCCCCTTAAGGTCTCTAGAACACCGAGTTTCCGATAATACCTTGAGGATCCCCTAATCATTTTTCCACCAAAATCTAAAGCAACCTGACTCAGACACTCCTACATGGCATCCAACATGGTCTCAGGCGACCCCGTTGATATTTTCAAAATGGAGCGGTTGATCTTTGGCGCCGTCGAACTCAATAACGAGAGGAAATTCCTTCACTCAGAAATCATGACCGACACGATCACATCGCCCTCCACATAACGAACACAAACAGACCGAATTTCCAAAAGCACGTCGATTAAATGTCGGAGCAGCTCGCTAAAGCTGCCCCTACTGTCATGCCTCCCAGCAGAGAACCAGGCCGCTTCCGAAGCACTTCAAAGATCCCGTCTGTAAACGGGGGAGAAACTGAGAACTCAGATAATAAGACAAGACAGCACGCGGCTATGCCTCTGATCCCGATCGGATATGCGTGTATTGATTGGGGCGGCTCGCTTCCCGCGGACCAATCATCGGCATCACCATCGTCGCAGTGTACCAGAATAAGGGATGCAAACCAGAGGCGATTAACGGGACGCTCGATTGGGATTTCCAGCTTGGGGTTTTATCACTGGTTGGAGATCGGGATGACGTTCAGCAAACGGGCGCAGAAGCTGTCCTGCGAGTTTGAGGTTTGAGGAGGAGGGTCGGAGCCGGAAGTCTGGCTATTACGATTGAAAGCGGCGTAGTCTAATCGCCTATGGCATGTTGGAGCATGTGTGGGAAGAACTTCAGGGTATAAAAGCCTACGTTGAACGGAGGAAACCATGAAGACGGGTTAAGAATTTGACTCGGAATCATCTGAATACCTCTTGCTGGGCGAAAGCACGAGATAGCCACGGGAATTCTCCGACTTACATGAGGAACCAGCCGCCGTCCGGACTCATCACCAGCCATCACTACAGGAGGGAAATCGATTCTGAATCAGTTAGAAAATGATTCCTTAAGCTGACGAGGGAAAAGGAAAGGCTGCAAAGAGCCATCTGGCAAGGTAATGAACAAAAAGGTCTTTCCCGCGCCGCCGGAAGCGTAAATAAAAAGCTTCTTGTTGTCAGCCCGGCTTGGCGATTGTAGAAAGCTGAAGTCAACCGGTGGCACTATGTCATCTGATGAAACGTGCCTTTTGACGTTTAACGTGTGCTAAGCCATCTCCCCGATAAACGTTTGACTCGAAAATATTCCGGAGCGTCAGGGTGGGTGATGGTGGTCGAGCAGGATATCTGCTGGCGCAAGGGCTGCCGACGTCCAAGTTTGTTGTAGCACCGCCGAAGGCCAAAATTCCTCATCGTTGACCTTTTGTTTTCTTGAAGCCATTGTAGAAGCCCAATCGTGCCGCGCTTTCTAGCCCTGCCAAGAAAGGAACGCATCGACGTGGTAGAATATGGCCTTCAAATCGTCACTCGTTGTCGAATACTTAACCAAGTTGAAGACAGCCTTCACTCTTACGATTTCTTGCTTTATTTTCCCGTTGATCTTTTAAAGGCTCTTTTCGGCTCATCCGTTTGCAGTTTTGTCTCACTCGAGAATTCTTATTCACCAAACCATCATGCTGCCTTCCAACGTCTTCAACACGGCGTCCGTCGGGCTGCTATCGGCTCTGGCAGCACACATCGCCGCTAAGCCAACCCGTAAGGACGGCGCTCCTTTTCCCCAGAACCGCCACTGCCCTTCCAACTGAAGAAGAACCTCGGGCAGTCTGTCTCTTTCGGCCTGGGTCCGAGGGGAGCCAGGTTCTCCGACCCGATCCTCGGCGGGTCGTTCGAGGGACCGCAGCTAAATGGTGAGTCTTTCTTTTTTTTTTCCCACTTGAGGCGCGAGTATAGTAAAGACTATGGAAATTTGTGAGTGAGGAAAATGCAGGCGTAGTATATCACGAGCCAGGATAATATCGCAGGAAAAAGGGCTTAGCAGGCTAAGTTAGGGAAGTCCGTAGGAGTTAGGAGCTATAGGGAGGCACTAGGTAACCCCTAGATAAGTCCTCTAGCCCTTACTTAGTAGACTAGAGGGCTAGAGAAGAATATTTAACCTTAGCTATACCTAACTATACTAACTCTATTACTCTATATTATATTTATTTATAATATATTCTTCTCTCTTATTTATATTAATAGGGGTATAAACTATTAGAGTAATATAATATATAATAATATAATACCTACCTATATATCTACTAAGGAGATAAATATAATACTATTATTAGGATCCCCTACTAGCTAGGAGTAATTAAATAGCTAAATATAAGATAAGATACTTATTAAGTAGAATAATAATAAGGGTATTAATAGAGGACTAGGTAGTTAATTAATAGAGGCTAAATTAGACTAGCTTATTAAGGAGGAAGAAAAGAAAAGTTAATTAAAGTATAAATAGGAATATCTTAAAGCCTTAAGGGCTAGCTAACTATTAACCCTAGCGAGTAACCCTACTACTTACTAAATAGTTATTAGTAGTAAATTAAAGAAGTATTAATTAGAGCTCTAGGGGAAGTATCTTCTAATACTTAAGTTTAAAGGGGGCACCTAGACTAACTTTAATTAATTTATATTTAATCTTAATATATAGTTTAAGATAAATAAGATTATATTAGACCTCGAAAGGGTGCTATTTACTACTAGGTACCTAGAAGGACTAGTAATAAAGCAATAGACCTTATACCTCTCTATTAATTATAATAATAAGGCGAAGGATATTACCTAAGCGGGGATAAAGGACTAGTTAGCTAATAATATAGCTAATATAGGGTCTAGGACCCTTAGTATATAAACCTAGCTTAAATAGGCCTACTAGTAACTAGGATAGTTATACTAGAGCTTTATTAATTACTATAAAGGGATTAAGGTAAAGAGCCCTTACTAATAACTAGAGGAGATCTAGGTAGCTAACGTAGTAGCTAGGCTAGACCCTAAGCTCTAATACTACGTTATAGCGAACGGGTTGCTAAAATCGCGGCTTAACCTTAATACTAAGGCTAGAAATACCGAACTTATAGTTAATATATAGACACATAAGGCACCGGTAAGGGACCAGGGGACCAATAATAAGGGGCGACAGACGGAGCAGCTAAAGCCTCGTGATTCTACTTTAAGTTAGAAATACTAACTAGAGGAGTACTAGTAAGGTACTAGTAGAGATTAGGTCGACTTACTACCTTATTATAGGCCTTATTCGCCTCCTTAGTATACTTAGCTTATATATCCTATACCTCTAGCTACTTACTAGCTAGCTACTCTATCTCTAGGTAGTAGTAGTAGAGCTCCTTATATTACTTATATAATAACTTAGTCTACTTCTTAGCCTCCCTAGTAATATATTACTAATACCTAGCTATATCCTCTAAAGTAACTACTTAGTAGTTCTCTATCTCTATAGAGATCTTAGCCTCCTTAGCCTTATATTTCTTAGGTATTATAATAACCTCGTTCTTCTTAACTTAGAAAGCTTTCTTAATTATAAGCTAGGTAGCGAGGATCTCCTCCTAAATATAATTAGATACTAATAGTAAAGCACTAGGGAGGTATTAGGGACCTACTTTATTCTTAGTATACTACGCCTAGAGGTTAGGTATAGAACTAGCCTTATTTATAAGGTATTTAATCTTATTAGTAATACTTATTATATAATAAGTAGCTTATAATAAGTTAGTAGATAAGAAATAGAAAGTATCAAGTAGAACGTATAGTAATATAAGCCTTATTATTACCTATTTTAATATAATACTAATATTTAGTAGAGGTATCTAAGAAATAAATAAATTAGTAATAAATTTAAAGCCTAAAGCTAGTAAAATACTAAATAAATACTAAATAAGTACTAAATAAGAGCTAAGAGCTTATTATTACTCTTAAAGTAGAGAATTAAGCTTATAAGGAGCTTAATATTAGAGAGATCCTCCTTAGGGGGCTCCTATTTTACTATTACTAAGAGGTACTAATAGTAAGGGTACCCCTAGAGCATACCTATAGTAGGGAGGGGAGCTTTATTAATAGTATTAGTAGTAGCAGAAGATATAATAATAGATTTCTTATATAGTAATTAAGATAAAGTTATTAATAGGAGAGTAGGAGGCTAATAGTAAGTTATTAGTAGTAATATTAGTATTATAAATCTAAAGAAGTAAAAAGGAGAGATTTTAATAAAGTAAAATTTTAAATAATATTTATATATTTTTAACTTAATATTAAAATTAAGCTTTTATATAGCTTAAAGGAGGATAATCTCTAGATTATTATATTATTTAGTTTTAGCTAACTTTACTAAGTATAAGGAGGTATTAGATAACTACTAGTAATACCCTATATTATAATAAAGACCTTCTTTATCCCTAGAGGGAGAATATCTTTATTACTCCTATAAAAGTATTAAAAATATAATAATAAGTAGAAAATATAATAATTCTAAGGGTAAATTTAAAGTAATAAGAATAAGTCTAAATAATAATATATTTTAATATAGCTCTATAAAAGAAGGAGTAACTCTTATAAGGGAACTTAGCTATAACTATTTAAATAACTACTAAGTAGTCCTAGACTTATTTAATAAAGCTATAAGAGTAATTAGAGTATAAGTATACCTTATTACTAGTTTATTACTCCTCTAAGCTATAAAATCCCTTATTACTTAGGTATAAGAGCTATAAGAGTAGCTAGAGTAGAGGATAAATACCTTATTATTAGTTAACTACTCCTCTAAGCTACTTAGCTATTTTTAAAAGAGTTATATAACTAGAATAAGAGATATTAAATTCTAGACTTATAGAAACTAAGAGGTTATAAAGTCTTATAAGGAGGTACTAAGTACCCTCTAGATAACTATAGAGTAAACTAGTCTAAGGGTAGACTAGTTTAAAGGGGGGGGATTATATTATAAGCTAGGATAATATTATAAGAAAAAGGGCTTAGTAGGCTAAGTTAGGGAAGTTTATAGGAGTTAGGAGCTATAAGGAGGCACTAGGTAACCCCTAGATAAGTCCTCTAGCCCTTACCTAGTAGACTAGAGGGCTAGAGAAGAATGTTTAACCTTGGCTATACCTAACTATACTAACTCTATCACTCTGCACCGCACCCGTTTGTGACATAGTACTCCCCGCGGGCGCAGACTAGGCCTTCTCGACGCCCGGGGAGGGTTCTTGGCCCTTACCGCCTTCCAGTTTCAGACCGCCGACGGCGCCAACATTGTCGTCCGCGGGACGCCGAACGGAAAGGGACTGCGCTGTCTCAGCCTGGAGACCGGCGCCGAGAACTATGATTGGGTCAACGACATGATGGTTGTCGGCGCGACGAACGTCGGCACAGAGAAGGGCATCGTTACCATCGACGCCTGGCAGATGATCCCACCGACCGATTAAATTGTCTGGTACGAGGCCTGTCGATAATAGCAAGATGGCGCACCTCGGAGTGCTGGAGCCTTGAATTGCAAACATGTGTCATATATCCCCGCGTCAGGGTCAGAAAAGGGGAGGAGGATTTAATTCTGGTTTTTAATCGTCATCTGGTGGTGTGAAATATACGTCTGGTCACGATGTCGAGGAGAGTTGTGTGTGAAAGCTCAGCTTGATCAAATTTGAACGAAAACAACGCTTAACTAGTGTGATACTTTGTACACATGAAGAATCGCTTGAAAACCCCCCAGACCGTCCCAATCTGCTTTTGTGAGACCAATATGTTAATGCACCGTGGTATAATGCCGTACCGTGCCACCCTAATCCCTGCGTAGTGTTATTCCGCACTCAAAGATAAAACACCACAACCACCCCACGCCCCCTTAGATGAGGAGGCCGCCAACAACACCGGCAACAGCCATGCTAAAGCTGAGCAGACCCCAGCGGACATCCCCGCGGGTCTCGATACCGGCACTGGGCATGTTCGTAGACGACGCGGCAGCGGAGCCGGAGGCGGCGCTTCCGGTAGCAGCAGAGGTGCCCGAGGGCGAGGCCGAAGCGCTGTCGCCTCCGCCGGAGCTGGGGCTACCGGAGGCGACGGGGCCGAGGGTGCCGCCGCCGGTCGTTGCGGGCGCGACGTTCTTCTCGGCCTTGGCGGCGGCGGCGGAGTACTGCTCGAGGGTCTTCTGGCCGCTCGAGGGCGCGTTGATGACGCCGACCATGCCGCTCTGGCAGTGCTTGCCGGTGGCGCAGTAGAACCACTTTGGGTTCGTGTCCTTGACCTCGAGGGTGAAGACCTCGGCGCCCATGCCGGAGAAGACGGGGACGGGACCGCTGAAGAAGCCGGTGGCGGTGCCGTTGGCGAGGGGCTCGCAGGGCTTGTCGAAGGAGGACTGGGCGACGGAGTGCGCCTTGGGGTAGAAGTGGAACTCGACCATGTCGCCGACGGCGGCTTTGATGTCGCTGGGGGAGAAGGTCAGGCCGCCGTCGCCGACCTTGACGACGTGGACGTCGGACTGGGCCATGGCCACGGCGGGGAGGAGAGCCAGGAGGATTTGAGCGTGCATTTTGATGGGCTGTGTTTTTGTGTGTTTGTTTGGAGGAAGGGATAGGTGAAGTGCAGTGTACAGGCAGATGTGAATTAGATAAGATGGAGGATATCAATAGGATGATGACAGAAGACAGTTGGCATCGACATGATCATGACAGTCTTCTTATAGACGAACATTTCCGGATGAAAGAATCAAGAAGGCCTCATGGTGGTCTCTCTGTAACGGTCCAAGCACTTCGTTCCGCAAGCCAGCCCAGGTAGCATCGTTTCCGACTCCACGGTCTGAAGGTTTCGTACCCCGGCACAGGCGTGTGGTTTGTGGCTGCCTCACAACGACACCATCCGGACGAGACGGAAGCGTGACACCCTGCTCTGGCCACTCTGTGTCGGAATGATGGGACTAGCAGGTAGCATCATTAGCATCGTGAAGGAGGGGAAAAAAAAAAAAAAAAAAAAAAAAAAAAAAAAAAGGAAAACCCGAAATAAGCTCCGCCACGCGCAAGGGAGCCCTTCCATGGGCCGGGGGATCTGACATCCGAGGTTGCAACAAGCAACAAGCAACAAGGTGCTTCCGTGCAACGGCCAGGAACACCGCCCCGCAGGCCAAGCTTTTCCATTCGGACGGGAGACTATTGTAGTAAGGTAAGGATCGCTTTGGGACGAGCTAAAAGCGGTGCCACACGATTGATGGGTGACAAGGCAAGGTCCAAGCTGGCCGGGTCCCCGGAGGTTCGGCTACCTCTGCACGGCGTTTGATGATAGCCCAGCGCCCCCGGAGACCACGCGATGTACTGGTCGAGATCGTCGGGCTGGCGAGGCAAACACACGCACAGCCCGCGGCTCAGTGGTGCCGTTGTCCCGCACTACTGTTCGGGTCTTGTTTCGAATATCACGCCGGGTAAGCGCCAGGGGCGGAGACCGTGGTCGTGTTAGCTGATACATTGGCCGCGGAAACCGACACCATTTGGGGGGCTGGAGCTGAAAAGCCTTGAAATCGCCTTATGTGAAAGCCCGTCAGCAGCGACGATAGGTGTGGCATCCTCTCTCTCGCATTCGAATCAGCCTCTCGCAACCACCTCAGACCAAGGTGGCTCTCAGCTGGGCCTTCAGCGGAAACAGAGGCAAAACCGTTCGTCCCATGGCGGAACAGGGAAGAATCAATCAGCAGGTAGCCAAAGAGTGAACGCAGTGAGCGGCTGGCGTTTCTCGCTGCCGACTGTTCCTGACATACCGGGGTTCCAGGCCAATCACTCTCGTCCCCCTCTTGCCAACGGTCTTGTTAAGCTGGGGCTGACATGCCAATTGGAGTCAGGGGGGCCCATCATTGTTGGACGCCGCTAAACCCAACAACGTCTCGAGATGGTCGGGTTTGGACCAGGGATAGACAAGCCAAACGGGCTAATGAAGAGGCGCACTTGCAGACAGGTGTCTCTCCCAATCGAGGTTCATAGACGTTGGCATCTCCAGTCTTCGATTCCCAGTTGGGGAGGTCAGAAGAGGGCCGCACAGCAATTCCCCCAGGAGTAAAGATAAGGTTCCCTTTCGTTTCCCCAAGGTCTCCATTTCGGCCGGCGCTAGTTGTCCCGCAGCTGCATCGCTGGGCACCACAGGCCCCCTCGCGTAGGACCCGAACCGGCATCGGGACAATTCGAATCTTGGGATTGCCAGGCCCCGTGGCGATGTGCTCATTTCGCGTCCTGGGTCGGCTGGAGCAATTCGGCCGGAGCCGATTTCGGTGCCAATCTGCTGGTGGGGCGTGATGCTCATGTGAAGAAAACGCGCTGCTCTGTCATCAGAACCGCGGGATTGGTAATGATTCTTTATCTCTTAGCTTGAAATGAGAGACGGTCAAATGATGGTAGATGAATTTTCTTGACTGTTCAAAAAGCTATCGAGTCATTCATCGCCATGCAGGAAGATTTCACACGGGGGCAGTTCAAACTTGGACGTATTCAACGCGCTGGCCATGCCTCAACGCCGCTCATCCTAATCAACAGCCATTTGATGAAAACCAAGAACGAAGCATCGTGGAAAATGCAAACCATCCGCAGATCATGTGTAGCAGCCAACAGCGAGCGAAGCACATAGGCGAGAGCGATGCAACCGTTTAGATGACAGCTGCTCACTCCTCGTCGCCGGAGCTCGAAGACGGCGATGCATTTGCGTCACCGCCAGTGGTTCTCTCCTTCTTGCTCTTCTTGCTCTTCTTGTTCTTCTTCTTCTTGCCCTGCGGCTGGGATGATCCTTCGAGGTCGATCAAGTTGGGTGGTGCCTCACTGCTGCCCGCGTTTCCAGCGGACATGGCCTTGGAGACATCCACGAGCAGTTTCTTAAGCTCTTCGACCTCGCTGCGCAGCTTCTGCACCTCGGTGATGGTCGGATCGGCCTCGAGGTTGGTCTTGGCGCTGATGCACAGTTTGTTCCATCCGTCAGATTCGAAGTCGACTTGGTCCATCAACTGTTCCCACTCCTCGACCGTGTCGTCGTCCTCCTCGCCCCTGGCGCGGTTACTCCTGATGTCGGCGGCGGCTCGAGTCTCGTGCCACGCCGCCACCACCAACACGGGCGAGTAGATGACGCCCATGATAATGTCGCTCATGCGCTCGAACTTGCTCTTCGGCATCCACCAGAACAGACAGATGACGACAACCTCAAGCAGGTTGAATGGCGGGATGTACACGTTTTCGTCGGGAGCCCGGACGAACTGCATCGTCTTTTGCGCAAAAAGAGCGAGGTACTCGTCGTTGGCGTTGCCGTAGATGTCTTCGTACGCCGAGTTGTAAAGCGCGATCAGAATGTTGAGCAGGACAACCTAAGCCACGAGTTAGTACGCGAGCGACCACAAACCCTCCCAGGGCGTACTCACCATGATGATGAACGTGAAGCAGTAGTACAGGATGATGCCAAAGGGCGGCGAGAACTTGTCGAAACCATCAAAGTCGGGACTTTGCATGACAGCGTTCGCCATGGCCTGCAGGATAAAAAGAATGTCGTCGGCCACCCAGTCGTCGGCGAAGTCAAGGCCGATGAAGGCCTGGAGGAAACCAATGACCAACACGATCAACAAGGCGAAGAAGATGATGGACTCCTTCATCATGACCTTGAGCACCACGAGCATGGCTCCGAAAAAGCGGAAGCTGTCGAGGTACAGCAACAAACGCGACCAAATCATGGGCGCGCTGAAGGCCAAGAAGTTGTAGCTCATTTTGCTGTATAGCTCACGCGCATCGTCGCCCTCGTGGTGTGTCAGGCCAATCACGCGGAGGATGAACGACAGGGTGATGAAGCTGTAGAGGACGCCGTTGAAGGCGTTCCAGAAGCCGAGAATGTGGTAGCCCGCCTTCCAGAACTTGGTGAGCTCTTCGCAGATGAACCCAAGGGTAAAGATGTACATCAAGACTTCCGCCCCGTCGAAGACACCGGACGGGTTGACGGAGTTGATCACGGCAGTGTACAGGCCAATGTAGACCAAAGAGATGATCACCTGGGTCGCGTTCTGGTACATGGGAGCACGAATACGATCGGGGTCCATGTGTACGAAGAAGTTGGTGTTGTCCTTGTCCTTGTAATCGACGAACACGGCAGGATCGTTCTCGTCCTGGACGAGCCAGCCCTTCCAGAGGTAGGAAATGCATTTCTGGTATCCCGAAGAGCCAATCACCCTGACGGCGTGAAGATCGACGGCTTTCTCGACAACATTGGCGGGCGGAGTGGCTTCGCCATCGACCATGATGGAGTATCGTCGGAGGAGGACGGAATGCATGAGATAGTTCAAGTCGTCTTCCGTCTCGATACTGCAACACCCAGTCAGTTCCGACTCAAGAAAGGGCGCAAGGCAGTTTGTGGTGTCTCACATCTGCTTCGCGATAACCTCGCACGCAACGGCGCGGACGCGATGCATGTCGGCGTCCCAGAGCTCGACCAAGGCCTGGTGTTTGAACCATCTCTTGCAGACAATCAAGCAAAAGACGACGCATGAGCCGTAGTGCGAGCCACCGGCTTCCTTGGCCGCCTTGATGACCTTGGTGGTGATGATCTTGCTGTGCGCCTTTGTGATCTCCTCCTCGTCCAGCTCGCACGGAACGGCCAGCTCAATCAGGTGACGCAGCTTCAGTGCGATCTTGGTGACTTCGGGGGCGGGAATCGCAGACTCGAGGTGTTCGGATCGGTACTGCGGGAGGACTGGAAAGTGGCCTTTGTCAGCGACTCATCTGATGAAACAGGATGATGGAGATGGGATGGCACGGAGGGGTGCATACGGCGTCTGCGGTCGTCGCGAATCCAGTCTGCGTGGAAATCGTGCCGATGTCTTGGGTGATTGTCCCAGCCCATGAGGCGGGAAACCCAGTTGGAGGAGCCCATGACACCTAGTTGCTTCCGATGCGAAGGCCTCAATCGGGTGTCTCCTCGTCTATCGTCGGTCGCGGCGCCGTCGCAGTCGGGGTCGAGTCCGTGGGGGGCCGAAGTACTGCGCTGAAGCAACTGTCGATCGTCAATTGAAAGGTCAGACGGCAAGACACCCTTTCAAGACTGGAAGAGAAGATCGGACGCTCGAGAAGAATTAAGACGAGGAGAGGAGCGGCCGAACTTGGTTCTCACGGCGCGTCGTGGTGGCTGTCGCATCTCTTCCTTGTTTTGCTGGCGGGCGTCCAGGAGGCAGCCCTGGAGGAGCTTAAACTCCTAGGAGCCGCCGGTGACGTCGACCGACAGCGGGACATGGTCGTGCACTACCGGGGGGTTACGGGCTGCACTAACATTTCGGTCGATAAATTTGCCGTCAAACTGATAATCAGGAACAAAAAAGACTAATTCCCGCTAAGTATCATTTGGGACATCCCCACAGCGCCTCTGCCCCCAAAACCTGACTGCCAACACTTCAATGCCTTCTTCTCAGACCACCCGCTTTTCAAGACCAACACCGTCGGCGATTTTCTGTTGGTCAGTTTTGGTCGGGAGTCTTGAGACCTGTGTTACATGATGACCATGAATCTGGACCACTGAGTCCGTCCCATGAGCTTGGCGTCTTCCTCATCGTCGCTCATCAGCCGACCATGAGAGAACCTTTAGCAGTCCAAGACACGGAATCTGGAGGTGTCTCGGGATGTGGGTTGGACGACGCATATCATCCCGCCATCCGTCATGAAGGAGCAATGAACTCTTGAAGCACCTTCATTCGAATCGAATACCAAACGATCTATTTATCGTCGTGACATAAATACCAAACCCGCTAATGCGTTCTATGTTTAGTCCAAGCACCGCCCGCTCTTTATCCGAGACGCCCTTTTTCCCAACTGCTCAAAAAGCAATCACAGCCCCCGGCCCCTTGTCATACCTCCCTCCTCGTTATCCTTACTTCCTCGTTGTTTCCCTGTAAACACTCGACACCACGTTCGCCATATGCTGAATCGTCTCCGGCTCGGTCGGCAGATGGTGGCCCCCAGGGAACCTCAGGACCCTGCGCGTGGCCTTCTCCGAGCACTGCTCATACAGCTGCTCACTGGCTGACTCGTAGGGGTCCTCCAACCCGATGACATGGATCGTCGGCGCCGTGATCTTCTCCTCGTGCGGCACGAACGGCGGGAACGTGCCGCAGATGAAGAGCGCGAAGAGCTTGTGGTCGACAAACGCCTCGCGCTGCTGCTCGAGGAGCAGGCTCGCGGCGGCGCGCGCGCCCTGTGAGAAGCCGATGAACCCGGCGAACGGGCCCTTCTGCTGCACGTACGTCTTGAGGAACGACACGGCCCGGTCCTTCTGCGCCTGGAATTCGTCCGCCGGGATCGCCGGGTCGTCGCTGACCCAGCGCCGATAAGGCCCGCATCCCTCAAAAACCGGCAGCACGCCGGGCCCTGCTTCCGTCTCGATGGGAGCGTCGAGGTAGACGAGTTCGAAACGGGCGTCCAGCAGGCGTTGGAGTCTGATGAGCTGGATCTGGAAGATCTGCGCGGAGGCGCCTCCGCCGTGGAGACACAGGAGCTTGGGCTTCGGGGAGGACATCTTGAGGTGCCGGGTGAAGCCAATCGGCCGCTGGTCGAGCCGTGGCTTTATCTAACGAGCGACAGAGTATTACGGTGACTGGAATGAGAGAACACTAGCTTGCTGATATCTGAATTGACTTTGAGTTGGCGAAACGTGTGCACCTCTTCGCCTCTGCTGTGAGTGAGATTCAGAGTGTGGGGGCCACTAGGCGGATCCCAATCGGTTCCCCTCCGGCTGGATTATCTCCGATTCCCGCTGGAGATGTATATGGCAGTTAGTTACATAAGCCAATTTCATTACAGTAAGACTTCCAGACTGACTCGCCGCTCCTCACAAAGATGGATTTGCAAGCTCAATGAGGCCCGAAAGTGCCCACAGTACCCGACAGCATGGATCGATGCGAAGGCGAGACTCATCTCACGATGCGCACTCTTTTGGCCCCATCGCTTGTATTCGCCCATCTGCACATCTCGTGCAAATTTCAGCGTTGATACATCTCAATCAATTAGCCAAAAACGTAGTCTCCGTCTTCTGTTTCCGTCCATGAACTACACTATCTCACACTCCTTCAGTAAGCCTTTTGTTCAAGATTTCGATTTCATGCACTGGCGCCCTATTCCAACTGTTGCAGAACTCGACGCGAGGACGGGCGATGAGCTCTTGTAGAGTCCATCCCCGAGTGAACCGTCGCGATTCTCAAAAGTGACGTGGCTCGGGCCAAACGTTGACAGCCCCTTCCATGTCTGAGAGAAAGACGTCACAATAACAGAGCTTTGCCGCCGCCTACCATTTGCACATGGAATTTATCGTTTCGGTGAACTCGGTGAAGTCTTGTTTGTTGATGCAGCATGTACCGTCCCAGGCGTACGAATCGCTTTGCCGCATCGCTATCAAACGAGAGTAGATGATTCATATACCAATGTAAGAGACTATTACAGCCAGTGCGAAGGCAAAGGTTCATAGGCTCGATATAGGGCACATAGCTGCGCTGTCTCATACCAGAGACCTTCGAAATCTTATCATTGAGGTTATCGGCCGAATGAGCTAACTGGGTGTGACGGATGAGGGCGTTGAGTAAGTGTTGAGAAACGTCCTATAGGGCTATATTTATAGTTACTGAAGAGCTTGTTCTATTATAATAAGAGTAGCTATAACATAGTTACTTATAACTACGGTCGGAGGAACGACCTCTAGAAAAAGGTTGCTCTAGAGCTAATATTAGTTATATGCTATACTAGGAATAGGTAATACTAAAGGTATTATAATATACCCCCCTAGATATAATAGTAGCTAGAAAAGCGCCTAACTATATAATATCCCTTAAAATACTTAAATATAAAGCGATATATCTATAAATAACCTATTAATAAGCCTATTTATAAAAGAGATAATAAAGTAAAGTTATTTATATTAGGTATAAGCAAAGCGTAAATAGTCGTAGTTTTCTACCTTTATAACTATTACTATTATTATTATAATACCCTTTATTTACTAACTCTTACTAATAGTAGTAGAATCTATTATCTCTTATTAGCTTAGGTAGGGTAGCTACTATTATATTAATTTTAAATAAAATAACCTAGCTACCCCCCTACTTTCTTAACTCTCCCCTATATATAATATAATAACTATATATATACCTAGCTTTAGTTCTAATAATAACTTTATTACACGCGCGCGCTTATAACTATATTATATAATAATCTTAAAGCTATTATAATATACTAATATATTTATAGATACCTCTTAAAAAGAAGACTAGTTAGGCTATAGCCCTTAAGAAGGCACGCGCTACTAAAAGTAAGAATAAAGCTAGGGGTAGAGGGGCGCGCCCTCCTCTCCTAGAGAGTAATAATAAGGTTATTAAGCTCGGAATTACGCCGCAGCCCCTTCGCAAAAAGACTACAACAAATTCACCTAGTTCGCAGGTATAATTCGGGAAACACTATATAGGTATTTTAACCTATACCCTCTACTAGTTAAGGAAAATAATATAGGAACCCTATACGTTCCTACTACTCGCAAGCAAACCCTCTAAACATCATAGAGTCGGACGCGCGCCGCACCGGGGCCGATTATATCGGAGCCGAACGGGCCACTGAGGCTCTCGTGGCCTGGAAAAGAACTCTGACTCACAAAGCCACCATACGAGATGACTTCTCAACCCAAATAATAAGGTTATATATATATATTATTCCTTCTTATTATTAATATATAATATACTAATATATTATATAGTAAGTAGAAAGAAGTAGAAGCAACCTATAGAGAGTAGCTCTAAGGGTAAGGGTTTATAGCTTAAGAGGCCCTAGGATTACCCTCCTAAGTAGTTTAAGAGGATAGCTCTTAATAAGTTATAATCTATTTATTATTATAACTATACTCTAGAATATTACTAACCTCGTTATTATTATAATCCCTAAGGAGATAGATAAAAAGGAGGGTATTAATAAGGGTAGTTTAGAGCCCCCTTCTAGCCCTCCTCCCCCTAGTAGAGGTATAGAGGTAAAGTAAATACTCCTATTTAATAAGCGCTATTTTTAATATATTTTAAGTAAGCTCTTAGGCTTATTAAATAGAAAGTACTCGCTTAGTATAGTAGGTAAGTATAACTATTATTATAAGGATAAGGTACCTTATTAATAGATAAGCGCCCCTATTATTATTATAGCTTATTAATATACTAAAGCTAAGACTTTAGATAACCTAGTAATTAGAAAGGTAAGGTTCTATATATGCTTTATTTCTATAATTAACTTCTAATATAACCTATAGACCCTCGATTATTAGAGAGCTACGCTCTATAAGGCTATTACTTCTTAGAAGGAAGAGATTATAATAGTAAAGAAGGGTAGTAATAATAAGGGTTTAGGTAGGGCTCCTAAGGTAATAGGTAGTTCTAGTATATATAGCGTTATTGCTCTATCTCCCGCCCTAGTTCTATTTGAAACCTTAGTAGTTAGCGCAGGTATACCTATACCTTATCTACTTACTAGTAACGTAGCTATTATAATATACTATATAGTTAATAGTCTTATTAGCACGTATTTATTAGAGGTATTACTACCCTTATATAATATCCTAATAGATTAGTATAAGCAAATCCTCTAAGGTTAGGTAGTAGAAAATTAGCGTTTTAAAGCAGCCCTTTAGGATATATTATATTCTTTTACTCCTATAGGAGCGACTTTAAGCTCCCTATCTAGTAAGCTATAAATTAATTAAAAATTAGGCGCTACTAGCCCTCTTATACTTATTTAAAGCATCCCTTATTTATTATAATTATTCTCTATATATCCTTTAGATTAGGGAGCGAATAGGAATATTCGAATTTCTTATAGTTTAGAACCTTTATAAGACTATTAGCTAGTATATTATTTATTAGTATATATACTATACTAAATAATCCCCTAGTATATTCTTATTATAGGTATATATTCTAAATATTAATATACTATAACTTAGTTAAGATCCGTTCCTTTTTACTTACTATAAGACGAATTATCTATTAGTTATTATAGTAAATCTTCTAGATATCGCTAAGTTTAAGAGTAATATCCCTAAATAGCCTCTAAAGAGCGACTATTCCCTTAGTAGTATATTTAAGGCTTAGAAGCTCTGCTTCTATTATTAATATTATAACTATAGCTTATTAAGTAGCTTTCTACTAAATTAGTCCTCAAAAGAGCGAGATTATATACCCTTAAGATAACCTCTATATCTCCTTATTATTTATAAATAAAGCGTTGCTTATAATTAGTAGTACCTATCTACCCCCTAAGTTACTAAAGCGTATTATAAGGTAATAAGTATAATATAGGTACTATATAACCTAGTTAGTAATAGTATAGTAATAAGGAGCGGGATTTATTAGGAATCTTAAGAGTAGAGAATATATAAAAGCAACGTCGTGTTAGATTATAATAATAATATAGAGTATAGAGCTAATCTTCTTTTAAAAACTCTTTACTTCTAATAATATTACTACTATTTTACTCTTTAGGAGTAGTAAGTTTAGAAGGGGGGTTACTAGTACTCTTAAGTTAAGTAAATCGAACTTCTTTATAACCTACTCGATATATTAGTCGTAAGAAAGGTATATCTTTTATATAGCTTAGTTATAGATAACTCTAATTCTAAGATAGTTAATACCAAACGCGCTCAGCGCGGTTATCCCGCTTAAGGGCGTCTAACGCGTTTAACGCGTTAAATATACCTAAACGCGTTAACCCTTATAAAAGGGCTTATTACTTTTAACGAAAAAACCTTATAAATTTATAGATTTTTTACCTATATTTTTCGCCTACTATATAGACTATATTAATTAGTAGCACGACCTTAATAATAAGTTATATCCCCTTATAACTAAGGATATCCCTTATAATTAAGGAAGGTACTTAACTATATAAATAGCTAACCCTATTAAGTTTATATAAAGTAGTATCTTAGTAGTTAATACCTATAGGTATTATATATTATTAAAAGCCTCTAAACTCCCCCTTTCCCTTAACTAGGAAACGTTAATAAGAGATATTAACCCTTTACTATTTCCCTTAACTAGGAGATATCCCTAAGAGATATTAAACCTTAAAGATTTCCTTAACTAAGGAACATCCTAAAGAGATAATAAACCTCTAATAATATACCCTATAAGCTACTTTCTAATTATAAGGTTAAAGAAGGTCTCGAGTCTAACCTTCTAGAACCTATTAACTATTTAACTATTATAACCTTTATAGTAGCGCTTAAGTAATACTTAGATAAGTTATACGCGCTACTTACTTAAATTAAGTATACCCTTCTTAGGTTAGTAATAAAGGTAAGTGTTATAGCTATTAGTCGTAAGAACCGTAAATAATATTTAGTAAACTACTATAGATATATTTAAAAGTTAATATTATATAGGGAAGTATATAAGACTACTTAGTATATTTATAATAAGGTCCTATAGGCGTGGATAACTAACCTATAACTATTTACTAATACTATTAGGTAGTAGTATTACTTTAATCTCCCTTATTATAATTAATATATTAAAATAGAGTCTAAATAGGGCTAGACTCTAGACCTAACGCTCCCCTTTAAAAAGGATAAAGAGAGGGGAGGCTATAAGACCCTAAGAGCTAAAGCTATAGATAAGCTAGATATTTTAAAACCTATATCTAAACTTAATATAATAATAATCCCTAAAGCCTTTTTAGTACTCCTATTAACTCTAGAGGAATATTATAAGTTTAAATAAAGTTTTATAAATAGTTTATAACTCCTACCTCTTAAACTTATATTAAAAGATATATCTACTATATTAATACTAGAGCTAAGCCTAAATACCTTCTATATATTATTTAAAAAAAATAAAGATATATTAAGTACTTTATTCCTAACCTAAGGAAAAGGAATAGGTAGCCCTCTTATATCTAAGCTAAGTAACTTATAGAGTTACCCTAGTACTTATAGCTAGGGTAAGTAATATAATAAGATAGGCGCCTAGGAACTAGAAGCTAGTCTATTAAACCTTAATAAAGGTAAAGGATATAATTAGGATATTAAATATATAGAGGATACTCCTCTATTACTATTACTACCTATACTACCTAGAGATCCTAGTAATAGAGGTAATAATAGTAACCCTAAGGGCTAGAATAATAGAGGAGGTAGCCCTAGCTATAGTAGTAGTAATAGCTAAGGCGATTAACGCCCTTAACTATTAGCTAGGCTAGGAGATACTATTAAATTATTATTATATCCTAATAGGTTCTTAGTTAGCTATATCTTTCTTATATTCCTTCTCTCTATAAATAAAGAAGGGGTAGTATAGGTAATAGCTAGAATATTAGTTATAGAACCTGGGCGTAGCACTCCTCGATTTAAGATTAATATAATTAGGTTATTTAATCTACCTCTATATAATAATAAAGTTAAAGATATACGTATTAATAGTAGTTTAAGGACTATTTATTAAAATATATATCGTTTTATTAATATTATTAATAGCTATATTAAGTTAGACGATAGGAACCTAGCTATAGCTACCCTTAACCTATATTAAACCTTACTAAGGTATGCCTCGGAGTAGTACTATATTAATCTAATACTTAATAAGAAGGTAGAACTTAAGGACCCTAACTACGGGTTAGACTATTAGAAAGAGTTATTACTTAAACGTTTTTATTTACTATATATAATTACTAAAGCACGTTTAACTAAAGAGAGGTATACTCTATGTAATATATATAATTAACATAATATTTAATACTAGATAACTAAGGTTACTCGACTATATAAGGATACTAAAGAGAGCAAATCTAAGGTATTAATTATTACTTATAATAAGATAGATATAGAACTAGTTATTAGTATTCCTTAGCTAACTAGTAATACGAACTATAATAAGTTTATTATAAGCCTATAGAAGATAGTTCCTAGCTAGTATTAAATAGTTACTAAAGGATCCTAGGGAGTATTAATCTAACTATCTATTAAGACGACCTATATAGGAACCTTAGCGATATAATTATTACTAAAAGAGACCTCGAAGGTAGGCTATACTATAGCTACTCGTTACCTATACTATATAAACCTAAAAGAGACTATATCTAGCTTATTACTATCAAGACCTATAAAGCAAGCTACTAATATAGCTACTAAACCCTTATTAAGCTCTACTTATAAGGGAATTTAGTTTAACTAATAATAAAGGCCTAAATACTAATATAAATAGCCTAGTTAACGCGTTTAGTATCCTTAACTACCTAGTTACCCTTTAGCTTATATAACTAAGGGTACTAGTCTCGAGTAAGTAGAAGAGGAAGTATATACTTTATTAAATAAGGGCGACTTTAACTATATCTAGTATATTAAAGCTAGCGAGGATTTAGACTTATATAAAGAAGACTTAGTTATTAGTACTAATAATAAGAATAACTAAGAGTAATAAGAAGATAATCCTAAGTATATTAACCTAGTTACTTAACCTACGTATTACTACGAATACCCTCTAGGTTATATCCCTAGATATAAGGATAAGTACCCTATTTTTAATATTAACTCCTTTTAGAATTCGCTCCT
Source organism: Colletotrichum ledebouriae (assembly GCA_036785755.1). Lineage (NCBI taxonomy): Eukaryota > Fungi > Ascomycota > Sordariomycetes > Glomerellales > Glomerellaceae > Colletotrichum > Colletotrichum ledebouriae. The sequence goes on from JAVHLU010000043.1 coordinate 56,388, forward strand.
TAAGGATCCCGGAATCTACTTATGCGAAACCTCTCTTTATAACGCTAAGCTATATACTAACTTCGAGGGTATCTTCTTATATTAGACCCTTCTATCCCCTTAGCTAAATATAATACTTATTAGTCCTATTAAGCTATAGTAATATATAGTTATATATTTATACTACTATATATACTAAGATTACTATCCGGGGCTATTATAACGGACTGCTAATTATAGTCTATATTAATACTAGCGCAGACCGCTTAGTTATAAGCAAAGCTTACTTATAATACTTCTATACCCTCTTAAGAGAACCTAAGGTATTTAAGCTCTAAGGCGTAGGAAGCCTTAAGATTATTACCTAGGTAACCTTTACGATTCTTATATAAGGATAACGACCTAATAGCTATATAATAACTACTAAGCTCTATATAAGTATATAGCTTATCCTATATTTAGATACTAGTTTATTTATAGGGTAAGACTTTAATATACCTAATAAGCTCGACGTTCTAAACTTAGAATTATATATCTAAACTATATCTTATAATAATATTCAAATTCCCTCTTAGATCTATTTAAAAGTCCCTTTAAAAGTTTATAATATATATACTATAAGAAATATAACTATTATACTATATAATCGCTCTACTATTTAAATTAATATACTATTAGTAAAATAGAGTCCCTTCTATTTAGACTAAAGCACGAAGGGTATATATGTATATATATATAGGTAATTTACTACTTATTCCTATTATTAATAACGCTCCTTACCTATTAAAGATTAAATAAGGTACTAAGCTTAGAACCCTAGCGCTCTTTAAGTCTAATAGATACCTTAAACTAAAGACTTGCGATTAATTATAAATAGCCTTTTTAATATTATTATATAAGGATCTAACGTATTACGCTATTTTTAGCTTTTCTAATTATAAGCTTATAATACTCGCTTAGCTACTAGAACTATTAGTTAATAAATAAGTAGAAATCTCTAACCTAACTAATAAAGAAGCGCTCGCTAATTATAGCATAATATATAATAATATAACGCTAAATAGCAGAGATATCTATAAGGGGAATATTAACCTAAATAGTAAGATAGGTATAACTAAGCCTAAAAACTTACTAGTAGTTATTACTAAGGAAGGTATATATATTTATAACTAAGATACTAAAGCTATATAACGCCTTAAAGAGGTTATCTTATATTACCCCGCTATCTAGAAGGACTAAGGACTAATTAACCTTCTAGAAGATTAATACCTTAAGGTTAAACCTATTAAAGGATAGTAGAATATAAACGTTAGATAATAACCTTATCCTATTAATAAAGAAGATAAGAAACTTATTAATAAAATATTAGACGAGCTCTATACTTAAAACTATATAGAATAGGATAACTCTAGACCTATATTATTTAAAACCCCTATATTCGCTATATAGTAAATTATAAATAGTAAGTAAAAAGGTTATATAGTTATAGACCTACGTGCTCTTAATAAAGCTATAATCCCTAATATATACCCTATATTATTATAATAAGATGTTATTAAACACCTTTATAGTAAACTATAGATTACTATAGTTAATACTTAATCCTTCTTCTATTAATTCCTTATTAAGAAGGAATATTAAGATCGATTTATTATAGTTAGCTACTAGGGATAAGAACGCCTAAAGGTAGTACTTATAGGATTCTATAATTTACCTACTTACGCTTAACGCGTTATAAATAGGCTCTTATAACTATATAAGGAATATACCTATATATTTATTAATAATATTATTATTACCTTAAAGGACCTTAATACCTACCTTAAGTACCTTAATATAATTCTTAAACTCTTTATAGATATTAAACTCTTGCTTTTAGTAAAGAAGTTATTTATTAGATATCTTTCTATTAAGCTACTTAGCTTTACTATTAACACCTTTAGACTATTAAATACTTAAGACTATATTAATACTATTAAGAAGATTAAGTACCCCTATAAGCTCTACTAGCTTAAATACTAGATAGGTATAACTAGTTTTCTATAATATATAATACTATATTATAGTTATTATATTTAACTACTCTAATAGCATAAAACCACGTTACTTACCTAAGCCTAAGCTTAAGGGAAGGATAAAAGCGTTATAAGAAAGCTCTTCTATTAAAAGATAAGTTTTAAACCTATATTAGAAGAAGTAGCTAGCTTTAATAATATTAAGGACGTTTTAATGGTAGATAATACCTTATTCTACTATAACCCCGATAAATAGTTATTTATATAGCTTAACTTATTAAAGGAATATAAATACTCTACGCTAATCTTCTAGCTAGCTAACTATATCAGATAGAAACCTTATAACCCTATTAAGCGTACTAATATAGATTTAATTACTTATATTAATAAAGCCCTTAACTAAGCTAAATAGAAGTATTAGCCTACTAAACTCGAAGTTACTTACCTAGTATAGGTAGTAAAGAAGTATTAGCTAATACTACGTTTATCTAGACGAGACCTTATAATAGTACTTACTAACTATTTAGTAATATATAATATTATTAAATAAATATTACTATAGTTAGAGGATAAGACGAGGTCTAACTTATAACTTATATTATTATTAGAATATCTTAGCTAGTTCTCCCTAGTATATTATTATATCCCTAGAATATTAAATATTATAGCGGATGCGTTATTATACCTATTTATAATAGAAATCCCTATCAAAGATATTAGGGAACTTAATAAGATATAGGATAATATACTAATAGGTATTAACTTTATAATAGAAGTATCTCTCAATAACGACTTTAAGGCTAAGCTTATCTAATTATATACTACCTCTAAGTTATAGAGTAGAGTATATAAGATACTTTGTAAATAGGTAGATAATATAGACCTTAACTTCGTTATATATAATAATCTTCTTTACTATATTAACCCCTATACTAATAAACGAAGGCTCTATATCCTAAAAGAGTTAGTAACGCCTCTTATTAAAGAAGCTTATAATAACTACTATTATTTTAGTAAGGAACGGACGTAGAGAGCTATAAATAAATACTTTTATATACTACGTCTTAAATAATAAGTTAATAATTATATAGCTAACTACTTATAATATAGAACTATAAATATAGAACGTTAACTACTACTTAGCGCGATATAGCTAATATTAATACTAGCTATTCCCTTCTATATAATTACTATAGACTTTATTATTAGACTTCCTGAAATACCTTCACGGTATTTAAGCTATAAAGTAGAGAACTTCTTACTTCTTAATATAGTACTTACTATAACTAATAAGTTCTCTAAAGTAACTCTTCTTATCCTAGGTTACTTAATATATACTACTAAGATCTAGGGATACCTCTTTCTTTATAACCTCTAGCGTAGTAACTAGGGAATACTAAAAGCTATTATATTTAATTATAACTAAAAGTTCTTATTAAAGTTTTAATCCGCACTATAGGCTAAATTATATACTAAATTAAGATTCTTAATAGTATATTATTTATAAACTAATAGTATTTTAGAACGTAAAAATTAAACTATTAAACTAACTATTTATTACTTTCTTAACCTCGTTAATAATAACTAGGTAATATTACTACTAAGCCTTTAATATAACCTTAATAACGCCTACTTATAAGCTATTAGTTATTTACTAAACTAAATCCTATATAGTAAAAATACTAATAACGCGTTAAATATCTTAGGTAATACTAACCCTAAAATAAACTACGAAATCTTCTAGGAGGAAGTAAAAATTTTAATTATAGTAGCCTAGCTATATATAAAGGAATAGTATAATAAAGAATATCGTTTTATTACTTTTAAGCTAAGTAACTAGGTATACCTTAAGATAGGATTAGGATATTATCTACTAGGATAGCTAAACCTAAAATATAGCTACTAGTATATTCTATTTAAGGTCCTTAAACGTATTAGTAAGTTAGTATACTACCTCGATATTCTACTTAATATAAATATTTACCTAGTTATATCTATTATCTAACTTATACTAGTACTAGCCCCTAGTAATAACCTATTTAATTATTAAAATAACTACTAAGGCGTAGTTAATATTAAAGAAGATAATAATATTTATTAGCTTAAAGTATATAAGTATTTTAAGATTAAAAGTATTCTTAAGAAATAAACCCTCGCGCGAGGAAAGGTATAATATCTAGTTAAATAGAAAGGTTACCTACTAATATATATTATTTAAATAGATAAAGACGCTATAAATATAGATAAACTTATTACTATATTTAAAAGTAAGGAATAAGAGATAGAATAGCTCTATAGATAAGTATAAGCTTAAAGACCTATTTAATAGGGCGTTAAATAAGTATTAGAGCCTAGTAAAAAACTACTAAGGCGCTTAAAAAGAAGGCCTCGTAAGAACCTAGTAGAATAATATAATATATATTATAAATAAGGAACGCGCTACTTAAAGCGCCTTAAATAAATAAGTAAATTATAAAGAGTATTATAACTAAGGCCTTATTATAAAATAAAGATATTTAGCGCGCTTAGTATATCTAAGAACTTTACTCTAATAATAGCGATATTTATATCTATCCTATTAGCAAAGATAACTACGCTTATTATACCTTCCCTCTCGAACTCCTTCTACCCTTAGTACTATAAGAACTTTTATAAATATCACTACCCTCCTTACTAGAATATTAATCCCTACTCTTATTTAACTAATAAGAAAAATTAGCGCTTAAGTATATATATATAAAATAAATTTATATTACTAAGTAACCCTACTAGTTATTACTACTGCCTTCGCCTGCTTAGTATTAAGTATATTTTTCCCTCTATATATATATTTCGCTAAAGAGCGTTAACGCCTTTAACCCCATTACTATACTATTATTATACTTATATATCTCCCTTTATTACTATTATCCTTATCTAGATATCGAGGAATCTTATTAACGCTTTACGTTATTACGCGCTTAGCGCTACTAAAGTAACTTATATTATATATACCTAGGTATTACTTTATTATAAATAGATAACGCTCTAAATATGAAGATACTAAGTATATTACCCTTAACTATATTCGCTATTACCTACCTAACGTTAAGATCCCTTATAATAAGCCTAGATATTATATTTATAACTAAGAAATCTTTAAGCGCGCCCTTAACTAAGAGACCTAATATTATAGAACTAGTTATAATATTTCTAGTACCCTATTTATTATTTACCTAGGTATTAACGCTTACCTAGTTACCTAACTACTATTTATAAACTAAATTAAGTTCTATTACTAATTTCCTAATACTATCTTAAACCTCAAGTAGCTATCCTTTTATAATATTATATAGAACTCCCTTAAATATAACTTATACTATACTATTAATATTACTAGTATACTTATTTCTATTAATTCTAGAGAAGCCTTAAGTAGAGATAACAAACCTATTACTATTAAATATAATTAAGCTAATAAAACTATTAATATTAATTAGCCTAAACTATCCCTTAATACTAGCTAACCTAACTAAGCTACTAATACTATTAAATATATTAAACCTCGACTATTAATTAATATTATTATAACTAGTACTAGATTAACTCCTATTACTTAGAATAAGACTAATAAGATAGCTACTCCTAAGAAGCAAGCTACTAGTATTAGCACCCCTAATACGATAGATATTATTAAGGTTATTAAGGGAATATAAGCCTATAGTAAATATATTAGCTATATCTCTATACTACTTAATAGATATAAGGAAACCTAGATCGCCCTAGCTATAGCGCTCTCTAAGGGTTATATTACTAATACTAGCGCTATTACTCTTGACTTAGGCTAATTTATTAAGTTAGCTACTAATAGGTTTAAGTTTATTATAGTAACTATTCCCTGGGGACTAATATAAGAGAGCCCGGGCTTCCTTAGCCTAGAATAATACCTTACTACTAAGTTATTTATTAAGTATATAGCATTAGGTACTAGCCTAGAGGATCGCCCTTATATTAATCCTTCCTCTAATATTAGCCCCTTTAACGCTATTAACACGCCTAGCGCTACTAAGACGCCTAATACTACTACTAGCGTTAAGAAGATTATTATTATAGACTAGTAATCCTATACTTATATTACTAGCTTCTATCGCCTTACCTATTCCTATATAAAGTTTCTAACTACTTAGGAGGTAATTAATATATACGTTTAGCGCCTCTATTTCTTTAATATAACTAACCTTATTACTACTTACTACGCTAAACGCCTTACTTTATATATACTTATCTAGAATAGCTTAATTATCCTTAGTCTATATATATATATCTATACCCTTAACTTATTTATTACTAAATAAATTATAAGTAACCTTGAGTTTAGCGCTATATTACTATTCTTTATTATTAAGTAGATACTATAATATAAGTTTCCTAATATATATACTAAGGATAATGCTTATATTAGTTAGGCTATAGTTAATAGTAATAGCTCGGACGCTATTTATACTCTTTTAGACCTTAATAACCCTAAGGCTATAGATATAGCTAACCTTTAATATAAATATACTACTAACCTTCGAGGCCTTTATACTAATATTACCTCCCTCGCTACCTTAATTACTATAATTAAAGATAATAGCATTACTAAGTCGTATCCTAAGGTTAGTAATAAATCTTACTACTTATTCCTAGAGTAATATAAGGATAAGGCCTAACTAGCTACTACTTATAATATTAGTATTAACTAACTCTTAGTTATAGCTAAAGAGATTATTAATAATAAGGATAGGGACTACCCTAACCTCTTAAAGATAGCTAATACTACGCCTAAGACTCCCTTAGCCTAAAGTAAGATATAATATAATATATAGAATAGAAAGGAAGTAAGGTTATATATAGTTACTTATATATAATAATATAGCTCTACTTACTAGTATATTACTATAATAGGAGGTATAAATCAAACTTTATACTACGTATTATAGTTAACGCCTTTTTCTTCTTATATAGGTAATTAATACTAAATACGCTTAGCGCGGTTATTCTACTTAAGGGCGTCTAACGTATTTAATATATTAAATATCTCTAAACGCGTTAACTATTATAAAAGGGCTTATTACCTTTAAGGAAAAAACCTTCTAAATTTATAGATTTGTTACCTATATCTTTCGCCTACTACGTGGACCGTATTAATAGTACTTAACTAGGCTTTATTCTTTTAACTTATATACTTCCTTTAAGCTAGTAATTACCCTTTATACTACTTCTTTATAGTTCTTATAAAATAGGATAAGGAAGTTATCTATATAGAAGATAATAAGGACCCTCTTCTTAGTTAATTAGAAGAGATATAGGTCTTTATTTATAGGTATAAGGCCTAGGCGGTAAAGGGTTAAGGAGAACTCCTTATACTAGAGTAGTAGCGTATCCCTTAGCCTATAGAGTGCGTAGCGTAGTTTAATATACTTTCTAGGCTACTTAAAGCTATCTAATAACTTATAAATAATTAGTTCTTTATTTAAGTCCTAGGAGGCGTTTAGGAATGCGTTAATAATATTGAATTATTTAACTTCGAGGTCGAATTATATAGTAATTACTATTACTACCCTAAAGGTATAAGTAGCGAGGCTTATTATATAAGTCTATTTAAGGGGCGACTTCTCTTACTAATTACCTTAAATATAGATCCTTATTTTATACTAGTCGAGGACGTTATCCCTATTAAATTTATAGGTAAATACCTACTTTAAAGGGATTAGTCTCTTTATTATTATTTCTTAATTAATTACGCGCTACGTATCTATTTACTATAATTTACCTATCTTAACCTTAGCTACTTCTTTAAAGCGAGTTTAGAGCGCTTATAGGAGGTTTAAAAGTTCTTTTTATAAGCGAGGTAGCTTAGTAAGGTTATTAATAGTAAGATATTTATAGATTATTATAGTTAAGCGAGCAGGCTTTATATTATAAATAGTAATATAAATATAGCTATAGAGCGTATAGTACCCTATATTAGCTTCTAAAAAAGCCTTCTACTAATTAGATATAAAAGTCTTAAAGAAGCTAGATACCTACTCCCGCTCTATATAGTATTAGAGTAAAAGCTAGTAACTAGAGCGGGATTCGCTTTCTACTATTCCTAGTTATAAGTTACTAGGTAGTAGATTATATAGTTATTAGCTTTAATAAGTTTAGCTATAGCCCTCTTAGTTATATACCTAGTTAGACCTCTATTTAGTATTAGCCCTCTCCTCTCTATCCTAATATAGCTATACTAGTAGATTTAAGGGCTTACTATCTAAAGGTTCGTTCTTATTACTCTTACCCGCTTTAGAAATATATTATAAAATAGGGAGTAGTTTAATTATAATATAATCCTTAATTTATTCCCTTTTAGAATTAGCTTCCCTAATAGCTTTATATGCGTAGTTTATTTCTAATATATATATTATACTTATTACTCTATTTATTAGAGCTAGGCTTTTATCTAGCTCTAGCATAGGATTAGGGGATAATAGCTACCTCCCCTTCTAACTTACCTATCCCTTTAGAAGTTTTAAGATTATTTTATTTAGAGACTTAGTTATAAGAATAAGGGTTAGTATAAGTAACTATTTAGTTATAAGTATTAATATAGCTTTATCTTTATTTATAACGCCTAGGATCTAAAGTTTAAAGTTAACTTATAATATAGGCTTTTTAATCTCTTCTACTATCTTATAGATAATATCTTCTAAATTAGCCTCTTTTACTTTATCCTTTATATAGAAAGTCTATTTATTAAATATTATATTTTATATAATAATAACTATTTATAATACGGGGATCTAGACCCTATATAGGTTATAGGTATTTAGAATATATCCTACTAGGTATCTAATATATCCCTGCGGTAATATCTTAAAGTCTCTCTTATTAATTCCTCTCTCTTATTCCCTCTTAAGGGGGTATATATAGTAGCTATAGGTATATATATATCCCTAGTAAGGGCGAAGGTCGCGGGTTAGGGTTGCTCTATTATTAGGTTACTACTAGTATAAGTACTAGTAGAACTACTCCTCTTTAATCTATAGTAGTGAACGCTAGTCGTAGCGCTTAAGTAGGCGTATATTATAAAGCGTTATTACTACTAGTACTATCTTAGCTTATTATTTTATAAGTAAGCTAGCTATAGTAAGTATCTTAATCTTTTAAGTTATAACTTCCTAACTAGCCCGTTCCCCTCTACTATTTAGTTCTTTTATATATAGAGGGGTTATTTTAACCTCTATTCCTTCTATCTAGGTCTAATCCTTATATCCTATATAGCTTATAAGTAAAATTACTAACCTCTTAATATCTTATCTAAATTTATAAATAGAAAGTCCCTTCTATTATAATACCTATCGCTTAAAAGTATATAGAGTAAGTATAACGCTACTATAAGTCTTATAAACGCGTAGAAATACAAAGAGCTAACTAGTATATTTATCCTTAATAATAAGGAGCTACTAGTTCTAGTTAAAGCCTTTAGGGTAATTAAAAAGATCCCACGCGATCCTATAGTAAGGGTATATTACTTTATCTTCTAATATTTATCTTAAAATTACCTATTTAGTATATATAATTATATAGTATAGTATTATAAGCGCGTTAGGCCTTTAATCCTTACCCCCCGAGTAGCGTATACTAGCTACTCTAGAGCCTCGGGGCTAAGGTACCTGCTTTAGAAGTATTAAAGTATTACGTTATTACTCTAGTTTAGTAGTAGTATAAAAGAGGTATACTTATATATTATAAGCACGTAGTTTATATTATTAATAATAATATTAATACTTTAGGGGATCTACTTAGGAATAGAGTATAAGGAATAAGGCTTATATTTAAGAAAAGCGAGGTTTGCTTTCCTAATAAGTTTCTTAATTATAATACTATTCTTATAGGTTCTAAAGCGAAGTATATAGTTATACCCCAAGTATTAAATACCTATCTTCTAAAGTAGCGCTTTAGAGATAATATTAATATAAAAGTTCTCTATATATCCTATATTATAGAGTATAAGGTCCTCTATATTTATACCTATTAAGCTATTAAGAGTATTCTTAATAATCCGCATACCTTTTATAATAATTAAGTATAAAGCTATTTTAGAATTAACCTATTCTCTATTATAATACTTAATTAAGGAGGGGATAAGTAGGGATTTATTATTAATAAGATACGTCCCTCTATAGTTATCTAGGACTATAGACTTATATAATATATAAAGTCCTAAGTAAGGGGTTATAAAAATACTTAGATACTTTTTATCTAAGTTAATTATATTATCCCTAACCTCGTTCGAGAGGGCTATATAGAAAGTAATTATTATTATATTAGTAGGGTAGCTTAGGGCTATATTAGATTTCTTAGATAAACCCTTATTACCCCTCTTATTATTTTAGTAGTTTTTACCCTTATAGGATATAGCGCGTAGCTAGCCCTTATAAATAAGTTCCCTATAAAAATTATTAAAGTATAGGTTATTATTTAACTAGTTATAGATCTAAGCTACTTACGTATTTATTACTAATATATAGGAGCCCTTCTAGTAATATCTAGTTAAAGTAGCTTCTAAGTAGTTATAATTAATACTTAGCTATTAATAGCTCGACCTATATAGGTACTATTTACTACTAGATAGGTTACTAGTTATAGGAATACTTAATAGGTTAGCCTTATCTATATAGCTAGCTAGCGTTATAAAAACCCTAGCGCTTTATCCTTATAACCTCGAGTAGAGTATATCCTTATATAAGAGGTCCTTAAATATATTAATATATTAGCTTATATTAGAGACTAGTATCCCTACTCGCTCCTATTTAAGGATATTTATAATCTCTATATTAGCCTTAGTAAGCATAAAATAATAACCTATTACTTAAAGAAAAGTTTTTAAAGCGAGGGTATTACTCGCCTTAAGAAGCTTAAGCTAGGTAATATAGAAGTAAATACCCCTAAAGTCTTTAATCTAGGTATTAGGATTAATACTCCTATTCGCTTTCTCTAGGACTTAGATATACTCCTCTTAAATAGTAATAAGGGTACTAGCCTCGCTTAGAGCGTAGTAATATTTAAGATTAATAATTAAGCTATATAGGGTTATATCCCCTTTAGCGAGAGGTTCTATATATATAAGTATAATAATATTATAAGTAATAGTCTCTATAACTAAATAGTTAATCTATTTAAACTCCTAGTCCTCGCAGGTTTACTTAGACTCTTATATAGTAAGTAAATAAAAATACTCTAGGTACTATTCCTATATACCTATAGTATTCTTATTAATTATAACTAGGGTAGCTAGAGGCTAAAAGGGTTATAATTCGTTTATTATTTATATCCTAGTAATAGACTTTAGAGTAGTCTTAGAAGTAGCGTTAGTAATAGCCTCTTTTAGAGCTTCTTAGTTAAATAGAGCGATATATTAATTATAAGCGCTCTTCTCCTATAAGTACTAAGTATTAATATCTTAGTTTTACTTAGTAATATATAAGTTAAGAGTTAGAGTTTCTAATAAGGTCTTACCTAAGTATAAAGGTCCCTTAGGGTTATCTAAGTTAATATACTTCTAGACTCTAGTAGCTTAGGCTTTAGCTTAGATTATAATATATTAAATAGTAAAATCCCTATATATAGTTAGATAATATAATACTATAGTAATAGTAGTAGAAGATATTATAATTAAAGTTATTTAGAAATAGAGGGTTTATAATAGTAGAGGATTATATATAATAAGGAGGAAAAAAGGAATAGGAGAGAGGAAGTTTTAATAAGTACTTTTAGTAATAAAAGCTTATTTTAAAATAGTAATTAGGGGTCTAGTTAGAGCTAGGCTTATAATTATTAAGAAATATCCTATAAGGCTATATTTATAGTTACTAAAGAGCTTATTCTATTATAATAAGAGTAGCTATAACGTGGTTACTTATAACCACGGTTAGAGGAACGACCTCTAGAAAAAGGTTGCTCCGGAGCTAATATTAGTTATATACTACGCTAGGAACGGGCGATGCTGAAGGCATCACGACAGTAAGCATACCAAGAATAGTGCGTCCATAACAGCCGTTGATAGTTGCGATGGACTGGTCCGGGCTTGTTCAACCAAAGGGGTGCCCGTTACACTAGTATAGACTATGCGGTAGGAGTGATGCATCAATATTGATAAACGGCTTTTCAGAATACTTAAACTATTCTCGATACTTAACAAAAAGAGAAGCTAAAAGTATTCTACACAGATATCACGAAGCTAGTATTTCTCAAGGCCTCACTCAATTCGTGCAAACTGTCTCCGCCAACTTCCGGTCCCAGTCGTGGAACCTCATATCCTTAGCACACTCCCTGTAACTCTTCCACCACGGGGTATTCGACTTCTGCGGGAAGAGGTGCCAGTTGATCATAGACACCTCCTCTTCTTCGCTGAACTGCAGCCTCGCATACGCCGCAGTGCGGAACTGTTCTCCAGCATCGTCCCTCTTGATGCAAAGCTCATGGCCGATTTGATAATGATGCGCCCCAACTTCATAGACGGTGGCCACCGTCGTAGCAAGCATGATCACCACTGTGGGCAACTAGCATATTAGAGACGACATGCCCAGAACGATGATGTGGATCCCGAACGCGGCCCAGCTGGCGATGCGAGCTGCCTCGTAAAGACGTGGACTCGGAGGCCAAGGGTCAGTGAGAAGGCAGTCCAGCACGATGCCCCGGGTTGTGATGACAGTAACGGCTCTACCATCTAGTAGGGTGGTGCTGTTGCTATCGCAGATCATCTGCCCCAGAACCGTGTCAAGCGCCTCGCTGCCAAACAGAGTAATGAGACCGAGTGCGTCGATCGAAAACGGTGACCATTCCCGGAGATGTTTCTGCATGTTGGCACGCTCAAAACACTCCACCAGAGCCGGGAATAACAGCAGCATGCAGTGAAATCGAGGCAGTTCATGGTGCCACGTCAGATTTCGCATGTTCCCCGCCTCGTTTTTGCAGGACCTACAGCCAGAGCCACCCTCCCGGGGTTCCATATTTTGCTAAGAAACGCCTTGAGATGAGGGCGGTTCCCTGGCAATGTTAAGAGGAGTAGACAACCATTCGCAGCAGCCTCGTGGCCGGGCAGTGCTGGCGGCCTCATCTGGCGCTTGCAACCAACAGATAAAGCCTCCCCTACGCCCCCCACAGAAAGAGGAAGGCCTCGAGAAAGCGTACTTCTTACCTGGTCTACTTTGTTTCACTTGTGCTTCCCCAAAACAATACCCGTATGGATCACTGGCCGACTCCAGCCAGGTCGGTGCGGCCGCGAATCAAGCTCAAAGTATACTGCGACGAGGGCTGGCCGTTAGGTCAGGTCGACTTCCACACCTATCCCGAAAGCCAAGGATGGTGGAAGGCCGAAGGCGGTGATGAAGACTTCATCACTCCCGATGATCGTCCCCTGCAAAGGCCATCATACAAGGAGAAATCTGGAGCGAACGAGTTTCTCCAGAAGTGGGCGTACTTCGGCTTGGTTTCTGAGGTGATGCAGGCACCTGTGTTCGGTATACCCAATTATTCGCCGGCGAAAAGCCCCCTGTTGAGCACCTTTAGTTGGCTCAAGTCTTTCGTTTTCACGCCGCCGCAGAGTCCCTTGCCGGTGATGGACTCCTCGGATCTTGTGACCATCTACCAGAGCTTCATACGCAAGACGCGGACCGAACACGCTGGCAACTATGAACGGGAAGGCCGCGCGTGGGCATGCATTCAAACGAACACCTCATGGCTGAAGAGGATGCGAGAGTACGAGACGCCGCAATTTGATCCCGATTTGATCATGTCGATTGAAACCGTTCTGAGTGACCTGGTACGCACAATTCATCTCGCGTTCGAGGTGATCATGCGGATGCCGCCAGCATCAGCATCAGAAGGGGACCAGCTCTACTCGCTTCGACGACACCCGGAAGCCCCCCAGATAGCCGATTCCATGAGCTCCGGGATTTTCCGGAGCCGTATGCTGGCAGACGGCTGGTGCCCCAGCAATGTGAAAAGAATCTTCGCCAAGACGACCGACACGTCGTCACGCTACTTTCTGAGCATGCTCGACAGGCCCCGGCCGCATCTCCGGCATGACCAGGATTGCAATGAGGATTACTGCCGCCATTGGAAGGTGGACACGGCAACGTACACCACCGCACACGTCTGCGACAGAGGCGACTGTCGCTGGGTGACTGTGCCCTTGCAACGTTTGGAAGAAATCCTTGCATCGGGCCAGGATACCGTACTCGTTATCGTCCCGGGTGTCACGGACACCGCAGACGACGGTCGCCTTGTTGTCAGGCTGGAAGCGGGCTCCGAAGAGACGGAGTATATCGCAATTTCTCACGTATGGTCAGACTATCTGGGGAACACTACCGCCAACGAGATACCCATCTGTCAATTCGAGAGACTGTCAAAAATGGTGCAGGACGCGTGGGGCGACTCCAAGATTTGTTTCTGGCTGGACACTCTGTGTTTTCCTTACCCCACAAGCCCGGACAAGGAGGCCTACCAACAGGCTTTGGAGAAGATGCGCGTGACTTACGAGCAGGCAGAGCTTGTGCTTGTGCTTGACTCTTCGGTGGTGAGTGACCACGAGCTCGCGCTGCGCGTGCTATGCTCGGAATGGAGCACTCGGCTGTGGACTTACCAAGAGAATCGTATGGCGAAGCGCCTCAAGTTCGTCTTTGGGAGTACAGCCGTCGAAATTCCGTTCGCTATCCTGGACAATCCCGTCTCTGCGAATGATGGCATATGGAGCCCTTTCGAGTCAACTCGAGTCGTCCGACCCGCGTCTTTGATAAGCGGATACTCGCGGGAGAAGACGTCCGACCTACCTAAAGTGTACGCAGAGTTGACCTACCGCGCGACGAACGTGGCCGAGGACGAGAGTCTCTGCCTCGCCAACCTCATGGGCCTAGATCCGCTCCTCGTGACTCAAATCCCCCCTAAAGAAAGGATGGAGCACATTTGGCGGCATGCCGATCCGGTTGATGCGTTCAGAACACTCTTTTGGCCTTGTCAGCGGTTGACAGTGGACGGGCTGGGCTGGGTCCCCAAGTCACTTCTAGTGAGGGAATTCGAGTTTCTCTCAAGCCTCATACCTTCCGAAAGCCAACTCACTACGCTAGAAGTTACGGCCACGGGCGACACCAGAAGAGTCCAGAAGACTGCTGTCCGGGCCAAGTTGGACCCCAGAGGCCTCATGTTCAAGTGCTTCTACGTCATGTTATCGGGCTTGAGCCAGCCCATCTGTAGAGAATTCGTGTGCGGCGGCAGCGGCATGGATTGGTATCATGTAGAGCTCACTTACGACACCGAAGGCCGGTCGGTGAAGTGGTCCGAGAGGGGGTGTCCGTTGCCTCGGCCATCGTCACCCGATCGGTCGGGACCTATGCTTGTTTTGTTCCTGCTCTTCCCGCAGGTGCAAGAGGAACAGCAGCTTCTGCTGACGAACATGGCTGTTCTGTGTCATGGCGAGTATCGGGGGCAAGCGCCTTCAGAATACGGCTGGCAAGATCACTCTCTGACCGAGGTGCAATCCCTTGGCATAGTTAGAGTCAGCCGACATTCAAAGTTCCGAAAGGAAAATCGAATGATCATCTATAACCCTGTCGAGGGGCCCGACGGAACGGTGCATTATCTTTGTGAGCAGATCCAGGAGCAAAATGGTGTGAACGCGTACAATGCTTCGTGGCGCGCAGAAGGCTGCTGCAACCTCACTCCTGAAGATACGGCTCGGCTTCGTGCGAATATACCAAGGAATGATGCACGGAATATGCCACCGCAGCGCCTCTTAATCGGGGAACCTGCGCCGACCGAAATGGTGTTCTTTATGCGGTAGTCCTATAGCTTGAAGACCTGGAGGCTGGAGCTAGTGAACAGCGAATGAAGCGCCTCACAAACCTTGGACTACTAGGCAGCCTGACATACAAGTAGGAGACAGGCGAGTTGTCTCTAAGGGGAGGAAGCGAACAGTGATGATCCTAAGACAGAGCCAAGAATGTTGATCCAATCGTCCAATCGGAGATGTTTGGGGGCTTTGGAGACAGAAACTACACTCTTGGCTATTAGGGGGGAGCTCCATGTCACGAGCCAGGATAATATCGCAGGGAAAAGGGCTTAGCAGGCTAAGTAGGGAAGTCCATAGGAGTTAGGAGATATAGGGAGGTATTAGGTAACTACTAAATAAGCCCTCTAGTCCTTATCTAGTAAACTAAAGGGCTAGAGAAGAATATTTAACCTTAGCTATATTTAATTATACTAACTTTATTATTCTATATTATACTTATTTATAATATATTCTTCTCTCTTATTTATATTAATAAGAGTATAAACTATTAGAGTAATATAATATATAATAATATAATACCTACTCATAAGTTTACTAAGGAGATTAATATAATACTACTATTAAGATCCCCTACTAGCTAAGAGTAGCTAAATAGCTAAATATAAAATAAGATATTTATTAAATAGAATAGTAATAAGGGTATTAATAAGAGATTAAGTAGTTAATTAATAAAAGCTAAACTAGATTAGCTTATTAAAGAGGAAGAAAAAAAAGAGTAGCTAAAATATAAATAGGAATATCTTAAGGCTTTAAGAGCTAGCTAACTATTAACCCTAGTAAATAACCCTATTACTTACTAAATAGTTATTAGTAATAAATTAAAGAAGTATTAATTAGAGCTTTAAGGGAAATACGTCTTAATACTTAAGTATAAAAAGGGTACCTAGACTAACTTTAATTAATTTAGATTTAATCTTAATATACGATTTAAGATAAATAAGATTATATTAAACCTTAAAAAAGTATTATTTATTACTAGGTATTTAAAGGGACTAGTAGTAAAGTAATAGATCTTATACCTCTTTATTAACTATAATAATAAGGTAAAGGATATAACTTAAGTAATAATAAAGGACTAGTTAACTAATAGTATAGCTAATATAAGGTTTAGGACCCTTAGTATATAAACCTAGCTTAAGTAGACCTACTAGTAACTAGGGTAATTATACTAGAGCTTTATTAATTATAATAAAGGGATTAAGGTAAAGAGCCCCTATTAATAACTAGAGGAGATCTAGGTAGCTAATATAGTAGCTAGGCTAGACCTTAAGCTCTAATACTATATTATAGTAAATAAATTACTAAAGTCGTAGCTTAACCTTAATACTAGGGCTAGAAACGCTAGACTTATAGTTAATATATAGATATATAATATACTAATAAGGGACTAGGGGGCTAATAACAAGGGATAATAACTAGAGGGCTAAACCCTTAATTAGGAGGGATATACTAAGGCCCTAAAGGGATATACCTATAGGGATTATAATAATACTAATAACTACTAAAAGAATACTAAGGACCTACTATAGGATATTACGAAGGAAATTATTTATTATAATTATAAGAGGAGAGGCTATATTATACTAAGGTACCTATATTATAAAGAATATAGCTACCCCTGCTATAAAGAGAAACCCTACCCTAGTAAATAACTAGAGGAGGACTAGGTAGTAATACGTGCGGTTTAATAGAGTAATAACTAGCTACGTTATATTAAAGTAATAATATAGTTCTAAGTTATAAGTAGCTAGAAGACTAGTACTATACTTATTAATTATAGAGCTAATAAGAATATTATAAACTAGAGGATTATAACTAATACCTAACTAGAGGCTAATAAGTTAGAACCTATTAGGGGAATATAAGTATCTAAGGGACCTAATTATAATATATAGAAGTTAGTAACTTAAATAACTAATAGAGTAAGCGTTTAGCGGATAGCTTATATAATTTTAGGATTAGTAATAGTAATAGTTATAATACTATCCTAGGGATCCCTTAGTATATAGCGGAGTACCCTAATCTTAATTAGAGGGAGTTAGGCTAGACCTTTCCCTTATATAAAAAGAGTATTTACCTTATTATAACTATAAAAGAACTTAGGTATATTAAGAATAAAGTAAGAGTAGTACTTATAAGAATACTATAAGTTTATTATATATTAACTACTAACTACTAGGAGGATACCTAAGACCCTAAGGATATTAAGGGGATTAAAATAAATATCTTATTAGAGTACTAGGACTTTAAGAAAGTATTTAATATTAACCTAGTAGGAACTATACTAGAGTTTAGGATTATTAGGAGCTACTTTATTAACCTAGAGCTTAGAACTAAGCTCCTATTTAAGCTTATTTACCTACTAGCTAAGAAGGGGTTAGGGAAGTTAAGGGATTATATCTATAAAGCTTTATAAAAGGGATAGATTTATTTATTAGTAAGCTTAGTAAGGGTACTAATTCTATTTATCCTAAAGAAGGGAGGTAAGTTAAGGTTATATATAAACTACTAGTAGCTTAACTAGGTAATTACTAAGAATTATACCCCCCTCCCTCTAATTAATAAGATCCTTAACTAGCTCTCTAGAGCTAAGTACTTAACTAAGCTTAATCTTAAGGATATATACTACTAAGTAAGGATCTAGGAGGGAGATAAGTAGAAAATAGTATTCTATATATAATATAGCTATAATAAATATTATATTATACTATTTAAGCTTATTAATATACTTACTACCTTCTAGATATTTATTAATAAGTTACCTATAAGCTTAGTTAACGTTATTTATATTATATATTTAAATAATATATTAATTTTCATTAATAATATAAACTCTTATATAGAGGCTATAAGATAGGTACTTACTTAGTTAGAAGCTAATAGCCTCTATATAAACCCTAATAAGTATAAATTCTATAAAGAGAAGATTAAATTCCTTAGGTTTAAAGTCTTAGTAAATAGAGTTATTATAAAATATAATAGAGTCTAGGTAATAGCTAAGTAGCTAGTACCTATTATAATATAAGAGATTTAGTAATTTCTAGGATTTATAGGGTTTTATAAGAGATTTATTGAAAACTACTCTAAGCTTTATAGCCTACTTACTAACTAATTTACTAATATAGCTAAGGGCTAGCTAGTAATAGCTAGGGAGGTACTAGGTACTTTCTATTAGCTTTACGCTTTATTTAGAAAAGTACTTATATTATACTACTTTAATCCTATACTCCTAATTTAAGTTAAAACTAATATATTAGACTTTATAATAGGGGTAATACTAAGCTAGCTAGAGGGGGATATATAGAAACTAGTAATATTAATATCTTAGAAGCTTAAGGGCGTATAATTATAATATAGCACGCTAGAGATAGAACTACTAGCTATTAGGGAGGTAGTAATAAGGTAGTAGTACTACTTACTTTACTCCTAGTATTATATCTAATTTATTACTAACTACTTAGGTTACTAATACCTTACTAATAAAAAGATACTTAGTAGCTACTAGGCTTAGCTATTATAAGATCTATTAATATTTAACTTTGAAATTAAATACTAGCTAGGTTATTATAACCTAGCTAATAGCTTATTATAGAGGCCTAACTATACCCTAGAGGATATAGAAATTAATAAAGCTAGGGACGTACTTCTATAAAACTTCTTATAACGCTTTAATAAGACTGCTATTTAGAGGGTAAGTACTAAGTAGTAATAAGGTACCTAACTATTAAATACCTCGCTAGAATAACTTATACCCTCGCTCTAGGAATAAGTTAAGGGGGCTTAATGAAAAGACCCCTTTTATATTAATAAGGAGTAAGAGTAGTGAGGTATAAAGTAGTTATTAGATAATGCTAATATACTAAGATACTAGGAAGGGCTAGATATCCCTAATAACTACCTACTTTAAAATAAAGTCCTTAGAGCTTTTTATAATAAATTATCTAGAGGTTACTAAGGGGTTATTAAAATACTAAAGAGGATTAGAAAATCGTTCTTCTAGAATATATAAAAGAGTAATATAAAGGAATATATTAAGGTATATATAATATACTAATATATAAAGCTAAGATATTAACTCCTATATAATAAACTTATACCCCTACTAATACTTAGCTAGCCTTTCTAATAAATATTAATTAACTTTATTATAAAACTACTACTATCTCTAATAATAGGAAATAAGCTATATAATAGTATTCTTATTATTATTAACTAGTTTATAAAATACTCCCTATATATCCCTACTAGGGAGTTACTTATTACTAATAGGTTAGCTATACTATTAACTAAATATATCTTCCTTATATTTAGGCTCTTAGAAGCTATTATATCTAATCAGGGATTACTATTTACTGATAACTTCTAGTCTAAAGCATACTACCTACTAGTTATTAAGAGGAAGATTAATACTACCTTCTACTTTTGAATAGATAGCTAAATAGAACGTTAGAACTAGAGTATTAAGCACTTTTTATAAACTTTCTATAATATTAACTAGGATAACTAGGTAACTTAGATTAACCTAGCTTAACTTATTTATAATAGCTCCTACTATAAGGCTACTAAGATATTACTTACTAAACTACTAATAGGATATTCTCTATAAGGACCTAATAATATTAAACCCTACCTAAAGGTCTTAGTCCTAGTAGTATATAATAGAGTTCATAACCTACTTACCTAGAGGTAAGCTATTACTAAACTACTTTATAAGTATAGTAAAATATATAGTAAGTTTTATAACTAGAGGAGGACCCCTATTATTTTTACTATAGGAGACCTCGTCTTACTCTTAATTAAAAATATTAAATAGAGGTAGCCTTATTATAAAACTTCTAATACAAATCTAAGCTTAGTTAGAATCTAATAGGTAATTAATAGGGGATAAGTATTGAGCTCGGAATTACGCCGCAGCCCCTTTGTAAAAAGACTATAATAAATTCACCTAGTTCGCAGGCATAATTCGGGAAATACTATATAGGTATTTTAACCTATACCCTCTACTAGTTAAGGAAAATAATATAGGAACCCTATATATTCCTACTACTTATAAGTAAACCCTCTAAATATTACTATATAAAGTTAGACGCACGCCGCACTAGGGCTAATTATATTAGAGCTAAACGGGCTACTAAGGCTCTCGTAGTAACGCCCTTGCTAAACCTTCTAGTAAGGTACTACAAAAGCTATTATATAAGATAACTCCTTAACCTAAAAGGTCGACCTTCTAGTAAGGTACTAAAGGTATTATAAACGCTACTATATAAGAGGTAACTCCTTAACTAGAGAGGTCTTTCCTAAGAGGTTCTTATAGCTAGAAGTATAAGAAGCTCTACTATAAGCAGGGCTTTATACCTCTCCCTTATCCTTATCCTTATCCCTATAACCTATAATAAATCCTTAACTATATTAGTACTAGGCCCTATATATAAATATACTAAGCCTAAGCGAGGTATACCCTTTAGTGTAAATAATATAGAGGGGGTTACTAGAGAGTTTAGCTTTAATATAATTAATAAAACCCGCTCCTTTATTAACTACTCCGCTATATATAGAGAGTATATTATTAATATAACCCTTAAGAGGGCTTACTTTAATACCCCTATAAGGGACTTTATAAAGCGAGATAGTATTAGAGCTAAGTAAGTAAACTTAGTAATAGAAGTTTAGTAGGTTATTATATACCCTATAGAGTAGCCCTTCTTTAAGCAGGTCCTCTATATTACTAAGGTAGAGGTAGCCTAGGTAGCCTAGGCGAATATTAGTAAGTATAGCTTGTGCTAACTAATAGAGAGAGCGTTGCTAACGATAGCATAGCGAAGGCGTTAGCTAACCCGATCGAATAAGAGGATTATAAAGATAGTAATAACTTCTAGCGGATAAAGCGGTAATAGAAGCGGTATTAGCAGCGCGGGTAGTACGCGAGAGGAAAAGTCGATAGTTTCGTAGTTTAAATAATTAAAAACCACGTTATTATTAATATAAAGTTAAAGATCGTGAGGCTATCTAGTAGGGCATATATAAGTATAGCTATAGTTAGGAGAGTTATAATTACGTAACCGAAGGCTATATATTATTAGGAGGCGCGGAGTTAGAAGGTCTATTGCACTTAAGCAGGTAAAATCACTATGTAGTAGCCAGAGGCCTAGGGGATAAGTATATAAGCTATAGGTTAATAAAAAGTACTAAATCTATAAGATATTCGCGCCTATATAATCAGAACCCTTTTTTAGCTTACCTATTCTACTACGGGATATCCTAATTAATAATAATAATAACGTATATATAGTAAACTATATTATTACCTATAGGGGCCCTAGATATAACTATTAGTACCTTATTAAATAGAAGGACTATGGCGAACTAAATAATTCATAAGAGCTATAGTATACTATATCTATGGATTTATAAAATAACTACGAAGCTAAATTATAAGTAAAAATATTATAATCCCTATAGAACTTAATAGATAACTTAATAAGGGACTACTAGTAAGGTATAAATAGAGCACGCTAGCTAGGTATCTTAATTTACTAGCTTAAAAGCCTTTAATAAGATAAAAAGAGACTAGAAAAATACCTTAAGGTAACTAACTACTACCTAGAGGTTATTAGTAGCTTACTAGGGGTACACTTAGAAATTTTAAATCTACTAAGCCGCTAGTACTCTTAGTATTATTATTATTATTATTGATATCTCCTCTTATAATAAATAGGCTAGTTAAAGCCTTATAATTCTACTTTAAGTTAGAAATATTAACTAGCTAAGTACTAGGGAGGCATTAATAAGAATTAAATAAACTTATAACTTTATTATAAGAGTTAAGTAACTCCTTAGTATACTTAGCTTATACCTCCTATACCCCTAGCTACTTCTAAGCTAGCTACTCTATTACTATATAATAATAAGTAAGCTTCTTATACTACCTATATAATAACTTAGTCTACTTCTCAGCCTCCTTAGTAAAGTACTACTAGTAAGTAATAGCCTCCTCTAAGGTACTTACCTAGTAATCCCCTAGTTCTATAGAGATCTCTATCTCCTTAGCTTTATATTTCTTAAGTATTATATTAATATTATTCTTTTTAGCTTAGAGGGCCTTCTTAATTATAAGTTAGGTAATAAGGATCTGCTCTTAGATGTTATTAGAAACTAATAGTAAAGTACTAGGGAGGTATTAAATAACTTACCTTATTCTTGGTATATTACGCTTAAATATTAGGCTTAGAGTAGCTCTTATCTATTAAGCGCTTAAGCTTATTAGTAGCGCCTATTATGTAATAAATAGGCTATATAAAGTTAGTAGCTAAGGACTAGAAAATAATAAGTAAAACTTATATTAGTATAAGCCTTTCTATCACTTATTTTAATATAATACTTATATTTAATAGAGGTATCTAAAAATAAATAAATTAATAATAAATTTATAACTTAGTAAGTAATTTAAAACATAAAGCTAGTAAAGTATTAGATAAGTACTAGCTAAGGATTATATACTTACTATTACTCTTGAAGTATATAATTAAGCTTATAAGAAGCTTAAGCTTAGTATTTATATCTTTAAGTAGCTCTTACTTCGCTTATACTAGGAGGTAGTAGTAATAGGAGTATACCTAGAGCTTACCTATTATAAGATTACTAGTAGTATCTAGCGTATTAGCAGGGTAAGAGGTAGTATTAGGGGTATTAGTAATAGTAGAAGATATAATAATAGATTTATTATATAGTAATTAAGATAAAGTTATTAATAGGGGAGTAGGGGGCTAATAGTAAGTTATTAATAGTAATATTAGTATTATAAATCTAAAGAAGTAAGAAGGAGAGATTTTAATAAAGTAAAATTTAAAATATTTATATATTTTTAACTTAATATTAAAACTAGGTTTTTATATAGCTAAAAAGAGGATAATCTCTAGATTATTATATTATTTAGCTTTAGTTAATTCTATTAAATATAGGGAGGTATTAGATAACTACTAGATAACTACTAATAACCCCCTTTTTTATAATAAAGATCTTCTTTATCCCTATAGGGAGAACGTCTTTATTACTCCTATAGAAGTATTAAAAATATAATAATAAGTAGAAAATATAATAATTCTAAGGGTAAATTTAAAGTAATAAAAGTAAGCTTAAATAATAATATATTTTAATATAACCCCTTAAAAAAGGAGTAACTCTTATAAGGGAACCTAGTTATAACTATTTAAATAACTACTAAGTAATCCTAGACTTATTTAATAAAGCTATAAGAGTAATTAGAATATAGGTATATCTTATTACTAGCTTATTACTCCTCTAAGCTATAAAGTCCCTTAATACCTAGATATAAGAGCTATAAGAGTAGCTAGGGTAGAGGATAGGTACCTTATTACTAGTTAACTACTCCTCTAAGCTACTTAGCTATTTAAAGAAGAGGTAGAAAATTAAAATAAGGGATATTAAGTTCTAGATCTACAGAAACTAAAAGTTATAAAATCTTATAAAGAAGTATTAGGTACTTTCTAAGTAATTACTAAGTAAACTAGTCTAAGGGTAAACTAGTTTAGAGGGGGGGGATTATATTATAAGCTAGGATAATATTATAAGGAAAAGGGCTTAATAAGCTAAGTAAGGAAGTCTATAGGAGTTAGGAGATATAGGGAGGTACTAAGTAATTACTAGATAAGCCTTCTAGCCCTTACTTAGTAAACTAGAGGGCTAGAGAAGAATATTTAACCTTAGCTATACCTAACTATACTATTTCTATTACTCTGCACTATACCTATTTATAACACTCTAGCTTATATTTCTCGCTTAATACCGCCTAGTTATCAACTAGGCTAACTTCTTCTTATCCCTTTCTAGTATCCCAATTGGATAGACAACACGCAAGATGCAATCAACACATTTCTAATCAACAGAACTTCTTTTGGTATAATTACATTACGCTTGGGTTTGTGTTACAAAGTTGATTTCGTAGGACTAGACGACCGGTGCATCATGCAGCAGTAGTCGCAGCGCACCTCAGAGCGATTCTATCTGACTCGAAATGAGGGTTTCTGGGTTTGTCAGATTAAGTAAACGTAGACTTTTTGCTTGACTCTGTACCTAGTACCATAACATACAGCCATTTGAAACCTATGGCCCTAGCGATGCGGCTCGCCGCTGGAAAGAGGTAAGCCACCTCCTTGAAGGGGCTGATGAAGGGCTTAGATAGCGCAAGACATATCTGATCTCTTGCAGTATGTAAGATATATATATGTCCTTAAGTTTCCGAATAGAGCCCTCAAATCGTGATGTTCTATGTTAACCCGGTATAGCTTTTGTTGAAAAACGTCCTATAGGGCCACATTTATAGTTACTAAAGAGCTTATTCTATTATAACAAGAGTAGCTATAACATAGTCGCTTATAACTATAGTTAGAGGAACGACCTCTAGAAAAAGGTTACTCTAGAGCTAATATTAGTTATATACTACGCTAGGAATAGGTAATACTAAAGGTATTATAATATACCCCCCTAGATATAGTAGTAGCTAGAAAAGCGCTTAACTGCGTAGTATCCCTTAAAATACCTAAATATAAAGTAATATATCTATAAATAACCTATTAATAAGCCTATTTATAAAAGAGATAATATAGTAAAGTTATTTATATTAGGTATAAGCGAAGCATAAATAGTTATAGTTTTCTACTTTTTATAACTATTATTATTATTATTATTATTATACCCTTTATTTACTAACTCTTACTAATAGTAGTAGAGTCCGTTGTCTCTTATTAGCTTAGGTAGAGCGGCTACTATTACGTTAACTCTTAATAAAATAACCTAGCTACCCTCCTACCTTCTTAACTCTTCCTTATATATAATATAATAACTATATATAGACTTAACTTTAGTTCTAATAATAACCTTATTACGCGCGCGTATATATACCTATATTATATAACGATCTTAAAGCAATTATAATATACTAATATATCTATAGATACCTCCTAAAAAGAAGACTAGTTAGGCTATAGCCCTTAAGAAAGCGCGCGCTACTAAAAGTAAGAATAAAGCTAGGAGTAGAGGGGCGCGCCCTCCTCCCCTAGAGAAGAGTAATAAGGTTATATATATATTATTCCTTTTCTTTATTAATATATAATATACTAATATATTATATAGCGAGTAAAAGGAAGTAGAAGTAACTTATAGAGAGTAGCTCTAAGGATAAGAGTTTATAGCTTAAGAAGCCCTAGGGTTACCCTCCTAAGTAATCTAAGAGAATAGCTCCTAATAAGTTATAATCCCTTTATTATTATAACTATATATTAGAAAATTACTAACCTTATTATTATTATAATCCTTAAAGAGATAAATAAGGAGGAGGGTACTAGTAAGGGGAATTTAAAGCCCCCTCCTAGCCCTCCTCCCCCTAGTAAAGGTATAGAAGTAGAGTAAGTACCCCTATTTAATAAGCGCTACTTTAAGTATATTTTAAGCGAGCTCTTAGGCTTATTAGATAGAAAGTACTTACTTAGTATAGCAGGTAAGTATAACTACTATTATAAGAGTAAGGTACCTTATTAATAAATAAGTACCCTTATTGCTATTATATCCTACTAATTTACTAAAGCTAAGACTTTAAAAGACCTAGTAATAAGAAAGGTAAGGTTCTATATACGCTTTATTTCTATAACTATCTTTAAATATAACCTATAGACCCTTACTTATTAGAAAGCTATACTCCGCGAGGCTATTACTACTTAGAAAGAGGAGATTATAATAATAAAGAAGGGTAGTAATAATAAGGGATTAGGTAGGGCTCCTAAGGTAATAAGTAGTTCTAGTATATATAGCGTTATCGCTCTATCTCCCGCCCTAGTTCTATTTAGAACCCTAGTAGTTAGTATAGGTATACCTATACCTTATCTACTTCTTAGTAATATAGCTACTATAGTATATTATATAGTTAATAGTCTTATTAGTATATATTTACTAGAGGTATTACTACCTCTATATAATATTCTAATAGATTAGTATAAGTAAATCCTCTAAGGTTAGATAGTAGAAAATTAGTATTTTAAAGTAGCCCTTTAGGGTATATTATATTCTTTTTACTCCTATAGGAGCGACCTTAAGCTCCCTAGCTAGTAGGCTATAAATTAATTAAAAATTGGGCGCTACTAGCCCTCTTATACTTATTTAGAGCATCCCTTATTTATTATAATTATTCTCTATATATTCTTTAAATTAAGGAGTGAATAGAACTATTTAAATTTCTTATAATTAAGAGCTTTTATAAGACTATTAGCTAGTATATTACGTATTAGTATATATACTATGCTAAATAATCCTCTAGCGTATTCTTATTATAGCTATATATTTTAAATATTAATATATTATAGCTTAGTTAAGATCTATTCCTTTTCGCTTACTCTAAGATAGATTATCTATTAGTTATTATAATAGATCTTCTAGATATTACTAAGTTTAAGAGTAATATCCCTAAATAGCCTCTAAAGAGTAATTATCTCTTTAATAGTATATTTAAGGCTTAGAAGCTCTGCGTCTATTATTAATATTATTACTATAGCTTATTAAGTAGCCTTCTACTAGATTAGTCCTCTAAAGAGTAAGATTATATACCCTTAAGATAACTTCTATATATCCTTATTATTTATAAATAAAGCGTTACTCATAATTAGTAGTACCTATTTACCCCCTGAGTTACTAAAGTATATTATAAGATAATAAGTGTAATATAGGTATTATATAACCTAGTTAGTAGTAATATAGTAATAAGGAGCAGGGTTCGTTAGGAATCTTAAGAGTAGGGAATATATAAAAGCGACGTCGGGTCGGATTATAATAGTAATATAGAGTATAGAGCTAATCTTCTCTTAGAAACTCTTTACCTCTAATAGTATTACTACTATTTTACTCTTTAGGAGTAATAGGTTTAGAAGGGGGGTTACTAGCGCTATTAAGTTAAGTAAATTAAATTTCTTTATAACCTACTTAATATATTAGTTATAAGAAAGGTATATCTTTTATATAGCTTAGTTATAAATAACCCTAATTCTAAGATAGTACTTAACTAGGCCTTATTCCTTTAATTTATATACTTCTTTTAAGTTAGTAATTACCCTCCTTACTTCTTCTTTATAGTTTTTATAAAATAGGATAAGGAAGTTATTTATATAGAAAGTAACGAGGACCTTCTTCTTAGTTAATTAGAAGAGATATAGGTCTTTATTTATAAGTATAAGGCTTAGATACTAAAAGGTTAAGGAGAACTCCTTATACGAGAGTAGTAGCGCTTCCCTTAGGCTATAGAGCGCGTAGCGTAATTTAATATAATTTCTAGGCTACTTAAAGCTATCTAATAACTTATAAATAATTAGGTCTTTATTTAAGTCCTAGGAGGTATTTAGGAATATATTAATAATATTGAATTATTTAACTTTAAGGTTAAATTATATAGTAATTACTATTACTACCCTAAAGGTATAAGTAGCGAGGGTTATTATATAAGTCTATCTAAGGGGTAACTTCTCTTATTAATCGCCTTAAATATAGACCCTTGCTTTATACTAATCGAGGACGTTATCCTTATTAAATTTATAAGTAAATACCTACTTTAAAGGGATTAATCTCTTTATTATTATCCCTTAATTAATAACGCGCTATATATCTATTTATTATAATTTACCTATCTTAACCTTAGCTACTTCTTTAAAGCAAGTTTAGAGCGCCTATAGGAGGTTTATAAGTTCCTTCTATAAGCGTAGTAGCTTAGTAAGGTTATTAGTAATAAGATATTTATAAATAGTTATAGTTATATAAGCGGGCTTTACGCTATAAATAGCAGTATAAATATAACTATAGAGCATATAGTACCCTATATTAGCTTCTAAAAAGGCTTTCTACTAATTAGGTATAAGAGTCTTAAAGAAGCTAGATACCTATTCCTGCTCTATATAGTATTAGAGTAAAAACTAGTAACTAGAGCGGGATTTGCTTTCTATTATTCCTAGTTATAAGTTATTAAGTAGTAGATTATTTAGTTATTAGCTTTAATAAGTTTAGCTATAGCTCTCTTAGTTATATACCTAGTTAAACCTCTATTTAGTATTAGCTCTCTCCTCTCTATTATAATATTGCTATATTAGTAGATTTAAGGGCCTCCTATCTAACGGTTTATTTTTATTACTCTTACTTACTTTAGAAATATGTTATAAAATAAGGAGTAGTTTAATTTTAATATAATCCTTAATCTATTCCCCTTTAGAAGTAACTTCTCTAATAGCTTTATATATATAGTTTATTTCTAATATATATACTATACTTACTACTCTATTTATTAGAGCTAGGCTTTTATTTAACTCTAGTATAGGATTAGGGGATAATAGCTACCCCGCCTTCTAACTTACTTATCCCTTTAGAAGTTTTAGGATTCTTCTATTTAGAGACTTAGATATAGGAATAAGGGTTAGTATAAGTAACTATTTAATTATAAATATTAATATAGCTTTATCCTCCTCTATAATACCTAGGATCTAAAGTTTAAAGTTAACTTATAATATTAGCTTTTTAATCTCTTCTACTATCTTATAAATAATATCTTCTAGGATAGCTTCTTTTACCTTATCCTTTATATAGAAAGTCTATTTATTAAATATTATATTCTATATAATAATAACTATTTATAATATAGGGATCTAGACCTTATATAAGTTATAAGTATTTAGAATATATCCTACTAGGTATCTAATATATCCCCATAATACTACCTTAAAGTCTCTCTTATTAATTCCTCTCTCTTATTCCCTCTTAAGGGGGTATATATAGTAGCTATAGGTATATATATATCCCTAGTAAGGGCGAAGGTTATAGATCAGGGCCGCTCTATTATTAAGTTATTACTAGTAAAAGTACTAGTAGACCTACTCCTCCTTAATCTATAGTAATAAATACTAGTCGTAGCGCTTAAGTAGGCTTATATTATAAAGTATTATTACTACTAATACTATCTTAGCCTATAGTCCTATAAGTAAGCTAGTTATAGTAAGTATCTTAATTATTTAAGTTATAACTTCCTAACTAGCCCGTTCCCCTCTACTATTTAGTTCCTTTATATATAGAGGGGTTATTTTAATCTCTATTCCTTCTATATAGGTCTAATCCTTATATCCTATATAGCTTATAAGTAAAATTACTAACCTCTTAATATCTTATCTAATCTTATAAATAGAAAGTCCCTTCTATTAAGATACTTATTACTTAAAGGTATATAGAGCGAGTATAATATTACTATAGGTCTTATTAATACGTAGAAATATAAAGAGCTAACTAGTATATTTATCCTTACTAATAAGGAGCTATTAGTTCTAGTTAAAGCCTTTTAAGTAGTTAAATAGATCCTATATAATCCTATAATAAGAGTATATTACCTTATCTTCTAATATATATCTCGAAATTACCTATTTAATATATATAACTACGTAATATTAGTACTATAGGCGCGTTAGGCCCTTAATCCTTACCCCCTAAGTAGTATATACTAGCTACTAAAGAGCCTTAGGGCTAAGGTAGATACTTTAGAAGTACTAAAGTATTATATCGTCGCTCTAGTCTAGTAGTAATATAGAAGAGGTATTATAATAGGCGCAGTAGTGGGGCTACCCACCTTGCGCGCAGTAGGAAAGCTAGGATTATATAAGCCTGCGCATATATATACGCGCGCGCGCGCGCGCGCCCTTAGAGTAGTTCTTCCCTAATATAATATATAATATATTACGCTCTTTTTATTAGGGTCCCTTTTTATATAGCTATAGTTATCCTATCCTATCTTAATAATACCTAGAGGCGGATCTGTTTTTTTTATATACCCTTAAAGGCGTCTTAGAGAGTAGCTATCCTTATTAATAGATCCTAAAAGAACTAGATACTATAGCGGTTAGGGTAACTATAGCTATATTACTCTTTTTATTAAAGCTACGTATTTAAGTCTCCCTTATTTCCCTTCTTTTTTTACGATTACGCGCGCTTATAATTAATTACTTAATTACGCCCTTAATTATAACTATTATTACGCCTAGTTACGCTGCTTTATTACGCCTATTATTACGCCTTATTACGCGCCTACTTTCGCACTACTTATAGCGCTGCTAATACGCTATTTTAGGCTAATTGCTATAGTTATTATTATATTCTTTTTATACCCGCCGCCGCCTACCGCGCCCACCGCGCCTACCGCGCCTACTACTACCGCTACCTGCTACTACCTGCCGCTACCTATCGCTACCTATTAAAGCCTGCTAAAGCCTACCCTCCGCAGGGCCGAAAGAATCTAACTACTACGCCTACTACTACCCGCTACTACTACCGCTACGTAGACCTACCTAATAAAGAAGGTCTATACTACACTATACGCTATATTACTATGCACTTACTATAAAGGGTATAAGTTATAGGGAGGACCTATAGTATAGGGGTATAAGTCTATACGTTATTATAGTTATTATTATAGAGGTTATAGGTTTAACTATAGATTTTTTTTTTTCCTACGGAGCTCTTTTTTTTTTTTACTTCTATATTCCTAGCTTTAGGGAGGATTATAATAGGCGTAGTAGTAGGGCTACCTACCTTGCGCGCAGTAGGAAAGCTAGGATTATATAAGCCTGCGTATATATATATGCCTACGCGCGCGCGCGCCCTTAGAGTAGTTCTTCCCTAATATAATATATAACGTATTACGCTCTTTTTATTAGGGTCCCTTTTTATATAGCTATAGTTATCCTATCCTATCTTAATAGTACCTAGAGGCGGATCCGTTCTTTTTATATACCCTTAAAGGTATTTTAGAGAGTAGCTATCCTTATTAATAGATCTTAAAAGAACTAGATACTATAGTAGTTAGGGTAACTATAGCTATACTGCTCTTTTTATTAAGGCTATATATTTAAGTCTCCCTTATTTCCCTTCTTTTTTTATAATCGCGCGCACCTATAATTAACTACTTAATTGCGCCCTTAATTATAACTATTATTATGCCTAGTTACGCTGCTTTATTACGCCTATTATTATGCCTTATTATGCGCCTACTTTCGCACTACTTATAGCGCTGCTAATACGCTATTTTAGGCTAATTACTATAGTTATTATTATATTCTTTTTGCGCCCGCCGCCGCCTACCGCGCCTACTACGCCTACCGCGCCTACTACTGCCGCTACCTGCTGCTACCTATCGCTACCTATTAAAGCCTACTAAAGCCTACCCTCCGCAGGGCTAAAAAAATCCGACTACTATGCTTACTACTACCCGCTACTACTACCGCTATATAGACCTACCTAACGAAGAAGGTCTATACCGCACTATACGCTATATTACTACGCACTTACTATAAAGGGTATAAGTTATAGGGAGGACCTATAGTATAAGGGTATAAGTCTATACGCTATTATAGTTACTATTATAGAGGTTATAGGTTTAACTATAGATTTTTTTTTTTTCCTACGGAGCTCTTTTTTTTTTTGCTTCTATGTTCCTAGCTTTAGGGAGGATTATAATAGGCGTAGTAGTAGGGCTACCTACCTTGCGCGTAGTAGGAAAGCTGGGATTATATAAGCCTGCGCGTATATATACGCCCGCGCGCGCGCGCGCCCTTAGAGTAGTTCTTCCCTAATATAACATATAACGTATCACGCTCTTTTTGTTAGGGTCCCTTTTTACGTAGCCATAGTCATCCTATCCCATCTTAGTATACTTATATATTATAAGTATATAGTTTATACTATTAATAATAATATTAATACTCTAGGGGATCCGCTTAGGAATAGAGTATAAGAAACGAGGCTTATATTTAAAGAAGGCGAGGTTTACCTTCCTAATAAGTTTCTTAATTATAATACTATTCTTATAGGTTCTAAAGCGAAGTATATAATTATACTCTAAATACTAGATACTTATCTTCTAAAATAATACTTTAGAGATAATATTAATATAAAAGTTCTCTATATATCCTATATTATAAAGCATAAGGTCCTCTATATTTATACCTTTTAAGTTATTAAGAGCGTTTTTAATAATTTATATAACTTTTATAATAATTAGGTATAAAGCTATTCTAGAATTAACCTATTCTCTATTATAATATTTAATTAAGGAGGGGATAAGTAGGGACTTATTATCTATAAGGTATATCCCTCTATAGCTATTTAGGATTATAGACTTATATAGTATATAGGGTCCTAAGTAAGGGGTTATAAAGATACTTAGGTGCTCTTTATCTAAGTTAACTATATTATTCTTAACCTCGTTTAAGAGGGCTATATAGAAAGTAACTACTACTATATTAGTAAGGTAGCTAGGGGCTATATTAGATTTCTTAAATAAACCCTTATTACCCCCTTTATTATTCTAGTAGTTCTTACCCTAATAGGAAATAGCACGTAGCTAGCCCTTATAGGTAAGTTTAATATAAAGATTAGTAAAGCATAGGTTACTATTTAACTAATTATAAATCTAAGCTATTTATATATTTATTACTAATATATAGGGGCCTTTCTAGTAATATCTAGTTAAAGTAGCTTCTAAGTAGTTATAATTAATACTTAGCTATTAATAGCTCGACCTATATAGGTACTATTTATTACTAGATAGGTTACTAGTTATAAGAACGCTTAATAGGTTAGCCTTATTTATATAGCTAGCTAGCGTTTTAAAACCCTAGCGCTTTATTCTTATAATCTTAAGTAGAGTATATTTTTATATAAGAAGTCCTTAAATATAGCTTATATTAGAGACTAGGGTCCCTGCTCGCTCCTATTTAAAGATATCTATAATCTCTATATTAGCTTAAGTAAGTATAAAGTAATAACTTACTACTTAAAGAAAGGTTTTTAAAGTAAGGGTATTACTTACCTTAAGAAGCTTAAGCTAAGTAATATAAAAATAAACGCCCCTAAAGTCCTTAATCTAGGTATTAGAATTAATACTCCTATTTATTTTCTCTAGAACTTAGATATACTCCTCTTAAATAGTAATAAGGGTATTAGCCTCGCTTAGAGCGTAGTAATATTTAAGATTAATAATAAGGCTATAAAGGGTTATATCCCCTTTAGTAAGAAGTTCTATATATATAGGTATAATAATATTATAAGTAATAGTCTCTATAACTAAATAGTTAATCTATTTAAACTCTTAATCCTTATAGGTTTACTTAGACTCTTATATAGTAAGTAAATAAAAGTACTCTAGGTATTATTCTTATATACCTATAGTATTTTTATTAATTATAACTAGGGTAGCTAGAGGCCGAGGGGTTATAATTTATTTATTATCTATATCCTAGTAGTAGACTTAGGAGTAATCCTAGAAGTAGTATTAGTAGCCTCTTCTAGAACCTCCTGGTTAAGTAGAGCAATATACTAATTATAAGCGCTCTTCTCCTATAGATACTAGGCCTTAGTATCTTAGTTTTACTTAGTAATATATATATTAAAAGTTAGGGTTTCTAATAAGATTTTACTTAAGCGTGAAGATCCCTTAGGGATACCTAAGTTAATATATTTCTAAACTCTAGTAGCTTAGGCTTTAGCCTAGATTATAATATACTAAGTAGTAAAGTCTTTATATATAATTAAGTAATATAATATAACTATAGTAATAATAGAAAATATTATAGTTAAAGTTATTTAGAAATAGAGGGTTTATAGTAGTAGAGGATAGTATATAATAAGGAGGAAAGAAGGAATAAGAGAGAAGAAGTTTTAATAAATACTTTTAGTAATAAAGGCCTATTTTAAAATAATAGTTAGGGGTCTAGTTAGAGCTAGGCTTATAACTATTAAGAAATATCCTATAGGGCTATATTTATAGTTACTAAAGAGCTTATTTTATTATAATAAGAGTAGCTATAACGTAGTTACTTAGAACTATAGTTAGAGGAACGACCTCTAGAAAAAGGTTGCTCTAGAGCTGACGTTAGTTATATGCCGCGCTAAGAACGGGCGATGCTAAAGGCATCACGATAGCTTTCGTGTCTCAGTGCTAGACGGCGACTTAGCATATGCTATATTATGAGTTCTGGCGTCGCTGTAAAGCATATAAGGCTGAGTGTAGGTTATGATCAACGCCATCTAAGGCTCAATAAAAATGTTTCTTTATAGTCCCAAGAACAATAACTTGGCATAGATCCCCCTAGTCACTAGCGAAAACTCGGGAAAGAGAAGCTATAATAATGGTGCAGTAGGTGCGAAATTGTTTTTGGCATAGCAGGCATGCTACTTATGCGGATGAAAGGGACTAACTAGTCGAAACATATAAAGAAGTGACAGTGAGTCGAAGCGCGTACGCGCCTGGGCGGAGACTGTGACTTGCTTCCATTCTACAAGGTCTAGCCAATGCGCGAGTTTCCACCATATTAACATCGAATTTCAAAGGGAAATCAGATGATTTCGCTAAATCCATACATTATCCCCGTCGGCGCTCAATATCTATTATGTCTGGCCACCCTTGTTTGTCAATATATTCAAGCCTGCTCGAGCATGTCTTTCCTATTGATGTGTATACTATCCATGAAGCCCTCTTCAGCGGCCATCATGTCGACGTCTTTAGACCTCTCAATGACACTCTGTCTACTTTCTGACAGATGTTTCCTGACATCCTTCCAACTGATGGACTTCCCCTCAAGGCCCAGACCTTTAGCGCCTTCTACCGTTTCCCCTACCGAGACTGGCAGCAGTTTCCCGTCCTCCTTTCTCACAACGCCGCCCACGATAACGGTCTCAACATCCCGCTCACTTGAGTGCAGAACGATCGCAGCAACTGGGTCTTCTTCCGCAGCCGGAAACATCGATGGGCTGCCGGTGTCAAACACGACCAGATCGGCCTTGGCGCCAACCTTGATCTGTCCAACCTCGCCAGCCATGCCGATGGCACGAGCACCTCCTACCGTGCCCAGGTTGAACACCTGTTCTGCAGCATATCCGACGTGACGGCTCCACTTGCCCTGCTTGCGGAATTCCTCTTGGCGCTCGACACGGGCGTACTGCAGCCCGATGCGCATTTGGCCGGGCAAGAAGCTGCTACCCCAAGTATGGCAGTCTACGCCCAAACTGGAGTGAGCTTCAAATTCGGGGCGTAGACAGACTGTGGGCCACCCCATCTGCAACTCGGTGTTTGGAGTTGTGGAGATCCAGGCGTTGTTGCTGGCGATCAGCTCAGCGTCGCCGTCTTTGGGGAAGTTGGCGTGCGATAGGATCACGTCGGGTCCAAGAAGACCATGACTGCCAAGGACCTGCGCGGCAGACGGGCCATTGCCGAACGGAAGGCCGCCGGCTGCGTGGGTGGTGATGACCTTGGCTTTGGCGGCTCGAAGCTCAGACTAGAGCTTCTTGATGACGTCTGCGGGTTGGTGGATGTTATCGACGGAGAAGCCAAGCTGGACCCTGTCGTTGCCGTGCGGACCGCCTGATGCTAGGGCTTTCCAGTCTTCGAGGACGGTCGGAGAGGTGTAGTCATCCACTGCCGAGAACGGCTTCCAGCTGGCTGCATTCCTGGGAGGGCAGTAGCAGGACACAGCTCGAAGGCCGGAGGCAACCAAAGTTTGTATCATTGTGGGCGCTGGAAGTGGTTAGAGACGAAATCTTCCTGTCATCGGAGTTGAGTACCCACGGAACTCGCGTCCCATGTTCAGATGGGAGTGGTCCACGACCGTGGTGGTGCCACCGTCGATGGGCTCCAGAGCACCACCCAGCTCTCCCTAAAATGCATCCTCTGGGGTATAAAAGGCGCCGACGTAGCATCCGGAGGACATGTACTCCATGAGAGTGTGATTCGCATATCGTCCTTTGAGTTGGGTTTGCCAGACATGGTGGTGGGTGCTGATGAAGCCTGGGGAAACAATCTTGCCTTCGCAGTCGATTACCTTTGAATCTCCGCAAGGCTGGATACTCTCCTCAATTCGACTGATTTTGTCCCCCTCAATTAGGAGATCTTGGCGCTGGGGGGTGACCTTCCCTTCATCTCCATGGACGAGAAGAACGCCATTCGTTAGGAGAATGCTAGAGTGCTGCGCCATGGTTGGAAAACTGGAAAGTCAAATTTTGAGAAGGCTTGGACTTGAAGTTCTCATGAAGTCCCGATAAACTCGTAGTATTAAACTATGAACAAAGGTCGGCACTCGCAGTGGCTTAAGTTCATCTAACAGCAGGCGAGCTAAGCTTGGACGTTTTGAGCCCAACTAGAACAAACTAGCAAAGGCCCGCGTTGATCATCGCGGGCCATTGCGCTTAAACGCGAACAGCGAGGTGGAATCCTACCTGTCGCCCTCCAAGAAGCGTCCCGTAAACCGAGACGGTGGGGTCAGGGGTGGCGACACCGCTACGACTAAGGGGAAACCACACAAAGTTCAAGACGAACAAGCTCGGTTTTAGCAAAAAGGCATCAAATCCGATGGTCTGGTGTAGGAGAACGGAAGAGAGATAGGTGTTGATCTTCAGGCAGCAGCCTTATGACCCTCTAGTTGATAGAATCTTATCACTCGTTAAAAGAAATTGATGTCATGAGCGTCTTATGCGGATATGCTTGAAAGTTAGCAAAGTTATAACCTTCAAGGGATCTATGGGCCGACACTCATGAAGCTGATACAGCACGGCCTGTCAAACAAAATCTCCATCTCAAATAAAATCTTTCTCAATGTCCGCAGCGCCAGACGACGTGTCATCTTCGATAGGATAGCACTCATTGGACCCCGACATGTCCTATTGGTGACTAATGCCAGTCTCTGGACGATAAGAAGGTATGCACAAAAGAAGAAGAAAATGCAGAGATAATCAAGCCCCGAAGCTCTGGCTTCCGCTCGTCTATGCATCTAATGCCTCCTCTTATACTTGCCCGTCACTTGAATCTGTGGGGTATGGAAAACGTCCCAGTTGTCGGAGGCCGCCGGGTTACCGAAAGGCCTCAAAGTAGCGAAACGCATGCTGTTTTGATCGCGTTGGTCAGTTTCCAATTCTTAGAGACACCGCGGGAGGTTACCTACGTATAGTTTCCGAGTTCGATCTGGCTGCCGTTGCCCAGCTTACCAAACCACCAGAACTCGTGGTACGAAGCTTGGGTCTGAGCGTTGCGGTAGAGGTCAACCTTGGGATAGGTCCAAGTATCATCGGGATCGTAGAGGTCGGGATCAAAGTAAGATACGTTTCCGGCGACGACATTGCAGGTGGCAGGTCCGATATACCCATTATTGCCTGGGACGGGAGGGTATGCCCAGCGCCTCTCATTCCAGCCAGCCTCGTAAATCTGCAGACTATCCATCAGCTTGCGAAGACTGTTTGTCGTGTTCTTGCACACTCACATCCCAGCGCACTTGCTTGGTACCCCAGATGATCTTCGAGTAGATGATCGGGAAGTCGGCCACGAGCCTGTCAAGGTTGAACGAGTAGACGCTTTGGAATGTCAGTGAGATAACATAGCACATCGATCCAATGGACTGACTAATCTCTCTGGGTAGTGAATGGATAGCTGGGGCGGTAAATCGGGCTGATTTCGGCCTTCAAATTGGCCCCGAGTCCTATCATTTTATTCACTTAATTCTGTCCCCATTCCACAGAGCCGGACATCTGGTCACTTACCAAAGTAGGGGACAGACAGTTGTTCGCCGTTGTTACCCGAAACAATAACCTTTCCACTGTAAACGGGTAATGCGGAAGAGTTCCATCCCAACCCGTCAGGATTGGGAAAGCTGACACTGCAATCCGGGGTTAGCAACATGCAAAGGCAATCATCTAAGATTCCGCAAAGCTTACGAAACGGTCTGGCTTTCACCGGCCTTGAGAGTGAAATCTCTGGGAACAGAGACTTCGATGGGGAGACTCTTAGGCGTCAACTCAGAGAAACTCTTGACTCTCTTCTCCCCACCCCAGGGCTCCACAAACGGATACCACCCAAGAATCTCCACGCCAGCAGCAGCTTCGTACGACAGTTTATAGCTCACATCCTGGTCTCCTTTGTTAGTGACAGTGATGTCGTGGTTGCGGCTGAAGAAGTGGGTATCGTTGAGAGCAATCTTCTCAAACCCGAGGTCTGTTGTGTAGTTGACAATCTTGAAGGCGTTGATCAAACCGTTGCCGACTTGTGCGACGGGAGCGGAGAATCCGTAGTCGGTAGCGGTCCCGTCCGACCATGGGAGAGATGTTCCGCTAGCAATGATGCGCTGGTGCAATGCCTTGGCAAAGCCCTTACCTAGATAAATGAGTTGGTCAAAACGTCGAGTGCCGCTTGGAACGAAAGGCCTATCTCCTGATAGTAGCTTACCGTGAACGGATCGACCGCCGTGAGCGCTGATGTACAAAGCAGCAACACCGGCAACATAAGGCGTAGCCATGGAGGTGCCGGAAAGTAGAGCATAGGTGTT
Organism: Colletotrichum ledebouriae; assembly: GCA_036785755.1. Classification (NCBI taxonomy): domain Eukaryota; kingdom Fungi; phylum Ascomycota; class Sordariomycetes; order Glomerellales; family Glomerellaceae; genus Colletotrichum; species Colletotrichum ledebouriae. The sequence goes on from JAVHLU010000043.1 coordinate 95,624, forward strand.
GTTAAGATAAGTGCTGAAGATCTTCGAGGCAATCAGTCAGACTCGCATGGTATGAGTCTTCCATTGGGATGGTACTGACCTGGCCACCAGGGGCGGCAATGTCAGGCTTGATCTGAAGATCATAGGTGCCACCCCATGACGTGAATGTGTTGGGACGTCCACCAGCTGGATATTCCAGGCCGACGACCTGCTCCGGATTCACTGAAAAGTCAGCGGTCACGTTACCGCCCGCCTTAACGGTCTCAATGATGGCAGCACCAGCGTCAGCGGTAATGAGACCGATCAAGCCAGCATCATCATCTGTGTCAGGAGTGATGAGGGGACTCTCGTTGTTGTAGAAGAGGATATACTGGGCGCCGAGAGCCACCAGATTAGTCTGCTTCGCGGCGAACGTGCAAGTGCCGCGTCTGACAAGTGGGATTTTGCCCGTCAACCTCTGGGTGCCATTAGGATAAGGCTCGCAGGCATCCGCTGGGTCGGTGGTGTCCAAGTTCAACGGAATGACAGGCCAGTCGATGACATCAGAGGAAAAGTAGTAGGTGGATGGGAGATATCCGGCCTGTTTATTGTTAGAAACAACCTAAAAACAACTTCACGCCGGTTCACCCAACTTACCTTGACAGTCTCTGTCTTGCCGTCGAGCGTCGAGGTAAGCTCAAATGGTGAAGCCGGAAAAATCTCTGTCTCGACCGAAGCAACTGCGAGAACGTTCTTGCCGGAGGACCCGCTGCTGGCAAAGAAGGGACCAGCAGCACCCGAGTTGCCGCTGGCAATCGTTACGACAACTCCCACGTCGACGAGACGGGAGGAGACCTCGGCCCAGGCTCCCGTCGACCAACCGGATGGGCCTCCGACGCTCGCGGTAATGATGTCGACCTGAACTGCGGATCAGCGACTCATCAGGAACCAAGCCTGGTGCTAACTCACCCCGTCAGTGTAGGCTCTGAGAAAAGCCTCGATCAAAGTGGCTTCGTCGGTGAAGTCCTAGATAGTTTCAGCATTCATGTTGCAGGAATCCTCAGGTGGACTTGGCTACTCACAACTTTGGCGAAGACCTTGTAGGAGTAGAGTGTGGCCTCCGGCGCGACGCCAGTCCAGCTGGACATAAAATATTAGTAATTAACGTCGAGTAAATGGCACATGGGAAACTCACAAGTCCGTCTTTCCAGCGATGATTCCACTGACGTGAGTGCCTAGCACCTCGTTAGATAACGTCACTTGGAGGTCCGAGTAAAGGCTTGCCGTGGCCCAGTTGATCTTCGGGATCGTCATCTGGGCTTTTAGCCTCGTGAGGCCAGTCTGCAAGGAGTCAGCACTCCGTTCGTGGCTCTGAGTAGCCTTCAAACTTACTGCCGTTGCCGACGAAGTCATAGCCACCAGCGACCTTGAACCCTTTACCGAAGCCACCCCCAAGCTTTTCCAGAGTAAGTACTAGAAATCAGCGATTAAATTAGGTCGAAACATACCGCGGGGTGTTTGTACCAAGTCCCAGAGTCGACAACGCCGACCTTCACCCCTTGTCCAAAGATGCCCTTATCATGCAACTTGTTCACACCCGTCGCATTGTAAGTTGTGTAGTTCTGGGCAGCAGCATCCTCGATCGCCCGCAGGCCTTCGACGGGAGACAAGGTCACGCGAGTGTTGGGCCACACGCGAGCAACGCCGGGAAGGCTCTGGAGCGTATCGATGCTGTGGGTGTCTGTTTCAATACTGGCGCCCGAGAAGACGTCTGTATCGAAGTGCTTGACGACCTTGATGTCGGCGGCCAAAGTGACATCGCGGCGAGCCTTGACAGACCCCTGCACTCTGTTGTCAGCAATGTGTAAGACCAGAAATGCTTGGCTCTCTCACCTGTGTATACTCGATGATAAAGCTATGAGCAACTGGAGCGGTGGGGTTGTCGGCCTCCCCCTCGGGAGCTTGGCGACTGTGGAGGTTGTCGGATCTTCCGAGCGCAGGAAGTGCCAGAAGTGCAGCAACACCAATCAAATGCATTTTGGATGGGGTCAACCAAGATCGTGAGATGCATGGGGCTTCGACACCGTAGCTGGCCGAACTGTACAGGAGATGGAAATTTTTACGTTTCCGCTGCAAATAACATGGCATGGGCCATACCTATATAGTGCGAGTCGTGGCTTTTCACTGCAGCGTTGCATTGCCGATACGGGAGCAAGGGCTTGGAAGCGTTAGTGATGTCGCCATTGCTGCTGAAATAAGCTTCCCTCTTGGGACGACTAGTCCGCCGCGGCCGGCCCCAGGATCAGATGATGGCATGTTCTCGCGGATGAGATCATCCTGTGCCTCTTTGACGGGCCTGGAATGAAGAATACAATGCACTTTCTCGACCAAAGGAGGGGATTGTCACCTGAACATCTCGTATTACTAGTCCTGAAGACGCTGCAACCAAGATCTCCTCCATGGTTGCCCCATGGACCATGGTTATTTAGCTGGCCATGGGGAAATGAGCAAGACCATATTGCCTTTGAGCTTGGGTTTAGGCGACACTTTGAGGGGTAAGATCATAGATGTGCAGTTAGCGGCTATTAAATGTCCAATGCTACCTAAGAGTCGTTGTTAAGACGGCACCCCTGGGCGACCAGAGTTGCTCGGAAGATAGCATTTTGCATGTCGAATCACGTGTTTAGGTGACCGAAGCGCCGTGCTCGATAACGAACGAGATTCAACCGGTCGATAAACGCCACAAGCCAGGAAATACTGGTGTTTTCGTGGCCTGTGGCGCGAGATGGCATCATCCTTGGTCGGGAGAGGTGACTGATTTCAGGGGTCAAGTGCTATTGCAAGGCACGATTTCGAGGGAACCATAGATAAGTATCCGTGGTCGGACGCATGTGCCTGCATGCGCACCTAGCCAATCACCTCGTGTTCAATTTCCGCATGCAACTCGGCCTTCTTGTAGAGTCTTGGCCGGGCGAAATGGAACGGATGCATCGGGGGAGGTCGCATCCGGCAACAGCTGCAGTTCGCCGGCTGTTGACCCCTCGGAAGACTTGGCTACATTCTGACAATAGGCCGTAGGAGACGATAAATGTACGCGGACGCGAAATGGGAATCTCATTGAAAGACCCCGGAGAATCCGGGATCACCTGTTGCAAAATCGGCCGAAAAGTCCTGAAGACTCCGCATTGCCGGGGCCGTGCCCGTCCTCCGCCCGGAGCTTTTATCGGGGGATCGGCGCCATTCCCGCCCAATGTGCGGGTCACGCAAGGCTCTCCTACAACAACTCAAGCTTTTAGTGAAACTACCCGTCAGTCGGGTCGACAAAAGCTTTTGTTTCGCAGTAAAACCCATAATCACTACCTTCCCACGCTTTAGGGTCGTTGAGCCAACCTCGAGGATCCACGTAGTCACCAAGCATAATCGCGCCAGACATGAATGCTCATTGCCATTTTTTTGCACGCAAAAGCGTTCCCTCGTCGTTTCTGGTATCACTATGTCGACGTCATAATCGTGTCAAACGCAAGCTTCTGGTTTCCACCGTTACTCGCGGTGAGTAGCCGATTTCTCCTGGTGTCCCGCTTCCTCGTCGATGCGTGCACGATGCCCGCCCCTGTCCACGCGGCCGTGGAGCTCCTCGTCTATGGTCTCGCTCCCTGCAACCTCTCGCATATCGGAGTCGTCAGCGACATCGAAGCTGCGGCGAAGGTGCTCGGGACCGATGAACGTCAGAAGGATGACGTAGGCGAACACGCATCCCATGAAGATGCAAATGACCTTGCCGTAGTCGTAACGCTTCGTGGTGCCCTTGGCCGGCAGTGGGAAGTCCTCTCCTAGGCGGGCTTCGATGGTCGAACTCGCAGACGAGACCAGGTTGCCGAGCTGGTACGAAGTTCCAACGACGAACGTGCGGAAAGCGCCGGGGCTGAGTTCCATCAGATGGATGGGAATGACACCCCAAGCGCCCTGGACACAAAACTGCTCGAAGAAGGCGGCGGCCATGACAGCCTCTGTCGTAACGAAGGTGTACGGGTAGAGCAGCGCGCCGCCGACGATGCAGCAAACGATGATGCTGATGCGTCGGCCGAAGATCTGACTGCAGTAACCAACGGTTGTGCCGCCAAGCATAGCTCCCAGATTGGCGACGACCTGTGTCACAGTAACGGCGTCGGGGGAAAACTTGAATTGGTTAGTAAGCATGGTAGGGTAGAGATCCTGGCTTCCGTGAGACATGAAGTTGAACCCAGCCATGAGGAGCACCAGATAGGCCAGCAGGAGCCAATGGCGCTTCAAGGCAACTTTGCCCTCTTTGATGAAGGTGGAGGTCACGTTGGCTCGTTCCGTCTCAGCCGCGTGTCTACCGGCTGCCTCGCGCAGACGCTTGTGCTCCAGGAACATGTCGGTCTCGGGAAGCATGAGACGGAAGGCGATGAAGAGAACCGGGGGGCATGCGCCAAACCAGAAGAGGGGACGCCAGCCATGTGAGGTGGTGTTCACCAACCCTCGGGCGAATGCCGCTGCCAGCAGGTATCCAAAGGCGTACTGATCGGCGAGAGGTTCATGTCAGCCACACGGTCTGCCTCGTTCATCGGAATGGGTGGTGGGTGGAAGCGCGTTGGGCTTCGTCTCAGCACTTACACCTTGTTGGAGTACTCCGGACATCATTCCACGGGTCTCCGAGGGCAGGTCCTCGAGGGCTGTCGCGGCAGCGTTTCCGTAGAGGCCGCCCATGGCAACCCCGAACAGGGCTCTACATGCCAGGAACTGTTCGTAGGTTTGACAGAACCCCGTTCCCTAGAGCAAACGGGTAACTCGAGTCAGCTTTGTTATGGACAAAGAACTTGTGTGGACACTAGCAATCCGCTAGTCTTGTGGAGGTGGAGGTGGAGGTGGTTGGGAGGAGAAGCTGGATTGTGGGGGATTGCAGGGTTTCCCCAACGGCGGAGCCAAGAGGGGTGCGAAGGAGAGGGGAAAGCTTGTCTCCTGCAGAAAGGCTCGGCACAAACTTGCCGTTGAGATCAATCACGCGCGCGAGTACATGGAAATTGTGAGAGAATTCTTGCTTACCAACTCGAGGATGATGAAGAGGACGTTGTTCACGACGAAGGGCCATTTCCGCCCGTACCTGTCTGCTGCGATACCGAAGAGAATAGACCCGACGGAGCGGAACATGAGAACGAGAGTGATACCCCAGGTAATATCGGTCTTGGACTTGTCAAAGGTTTCCGAGAGTTCGGTGACGGTCAGGGACACCGTGAAAAAGTCGAAAGCGTCCCATGTCTGTAGACTAGTCAGCGACCGGACTTGAAGGTGAACTGCCCGTCAGAATTGCTCCGGCTCATACCCAGGCAGCAAAGGCGACGGCAAAGAAGGCCCATTGACGGCGATTGATCATGACGACCAATTTCAGCGGATTCGGCGCGCTCAGCATGGCGGGCTCCAACGTCGTGACGCGTGTCCCGAGGTAACGGCGGACAGACATGCCGTGCCATGGTGTCTGGTCCTCGTGTTGCTCGGCTCCGAAACTATCGACTGGGTCGACGTGCGTCTTCTCGGGGCTTTCCATCGTGGCGGTTTGCTTGGTTTGTCACAGACTTCGTGATGAAATTGCTTTGCAACAACATATCGCTGCTTTGCCCGTGCCTGAAGGGGATCCCACCGCCCCTTATACCCCAAGAAGAACTGACGGGGGTTCTCCGCGGACAGTAATCCATGAGCGGGGTTGTCTATGAGTCAATAGACGCAAACTTGACGAACAATGATGCGGGCCGGTGAGGCTCGATAAGCCCGACGAAGGACGAATCGAGGCCGGGGGATGCAGCCGTTCGACTGGTCCACGAGGTTGGCCGGGATCATGGAGATAGCGCGAAACTACGTACAACAAGACACATTCAGTGAGGTCCGTGGTCACTCGACGGAGAACAACATCTTGCCATTCACTGAAACCAAACTCTGCTGCAAGCTTTAAGGGATGCTCCGAAGTGTCGCCGCCAACCTTTTTCATTTGCTGTCAACTTTCCGAACCAACTGATTGCGTCTGGCTTCATCCCTATGAATGTGAAGATGAGATGAACATGGGTTTAGAATCAATGACATCGGCATGCCTCAATACCTACGAGTGTTGTGCCCGTTGGCACCGTGACATGACATCGAAGCCAAGACGGCAGCGGTAAGCGAACGAACGATGCCTCCCTCGCCTGGGGATTAGATTAGCGTGCCTCTTTTCGACCCCATACCCACATAAGCTCCCAGCCACTGAGAATGCAGATTATTTATAATACGAGGAGCCCCGGCACAGATTTGGCCCCGTGGGAGAGTTTTGGAGAAGCCCAGGCGCTATTGGTTCGTCAAGGAGCCTGACCTTGGGGTTTCTCTGTCCGTTGAGGGTCCGGCTAAATTAGTCCATGAGGGAGCCGACAAGGGCATCGCATGGTAAATTGATAATAGTTGGGGTGCCAAGTCGGTCGTTCCTCATTGGTCTGATTTCTGGGTTCGGTCCGCATCGGCAGAAAACCGGAATAAGTACAAGATTTAGCAGTCTAAGGTGTTCTCATGGTGATGTGATTATGTCTCCCACAGGAGAAGCTGAGAGCCCAGGAAATCTTTGAAGTGTTTGATGCTAAGGACGTAGTGACGCCGGTAAATACTAAGATCGGCAACCCAGTGCAGTCGTGATGTTGGATAGAGACGCTTTTCTACCAGTGAGCTTTCTTGTTAGTAGTTCTATCCAAGTTTAGGCATCTATGGATATAAAAACATTAGCGCGTGAGTGACCAATATCTTCTACGTTTCGGCTCGTTGACGGCTTGACGGCTTGCCAGCTTGCCGGTTAAGGTTTTCATGAGCAGTTGGCTTTCACACTCTCCACAATACAACAGATACCTTTCACATTCAATTGACAGTCAGTTACGTCCAACGTCGCAAGCAGTCGTTTATTGAAAAAAATAAACTTACTTAAACCCAGACACGGCACGAAGCATTCGTACACGCCTTGCCCCAGTCGCAGTACCATCTTTTCCCTTAACTCAACTTCTAGCTAGCCGTAGCGCTTTTGCCGCGGTATGAGACGCAGCTACGGATTTCTATAGGTTCTCAAATAAAATAACAGAGTTTGTGTTCAAGGTTGGTGTCTACCAAAGATTTCATCTCTACATGTGCACAAACTTCGCTGTTGCCTCGGAGGAGCTAGGGCTTTCTGTTCGCACAAATTTAATGTCAGTCGCAGGAGGTTTAGGCGGTTCTAAAGGGTGTTATTATTAAATGGTTGGGTATAACTACTAATGAGACTTTTTCTTTTTTTGTCTAAACTACTCACAACATATAATCATCTTGTTACATCGATAATCCTTTTCCTTTTCTAAAGCAAAATGAAGTTCATCTGGACCACTCTCTTGGTCGTCTTGGCCGCCCCTTTTCCGGTCACTCCTCTCGCGTCGACAAAGAGCACATCTACTCAAGGATCGGGCACGCCTCTAAAGATTCCGGATTACATACCACGTGCTGGCACTCGATGCAAGTACTACATCGGAGAGAACCAATGGGGAGTCAAATACATATGGACCAAAATCACTGCCAACCGGTTGCCGGTGGAAAACGACGAAGGAGCCAAACGCTTTTGCGAAAGTTTCTACAGCGCCGCTCGGGAAAACTTGAGAATATCGCAGGAGCCGGTCAAAAGGTGCAGTGGCAAGCGAGGGTTCAATGCGAGACCCTGGGGCGATACCACCCACGACAACAGGTGGGTTCAGGGGTTCCAATGCCTCATGACGACTCCTCGACGTATCGAGATATTTTTCCAGATGAGCGAAAAGTGCAGGCTGCTAATGAAACAGCTCGATGAGTTGTGGGGAAATGCCACGAACCACGAGTTAGGAGGATCATTTTGCAGCGAGACAGACTCGAAAGAAGACCTCATGAGGCCGGTTTATTTTTGAGCTGAATTCCAGTACAAGTTGCTGTCTTGGCCATGGTTGGTTCTTGACTAGGCCATGTCGCAAGGAAGTTAGAGGAACACGAGTTGTTCAAACTGTCGATAATTTAATCCCGTTTATGGCGATCGAGGACCAGAAATAGTGCCAGGAATAGAATTAGGGTAGAGATTATCTAAAAATCAATAATACAAGACCAACGTCAAAACCCCAACACGCCACTGACTTGATGCGAGTTACCACAACATAGAGCATTCTGCGCTGAGATTTGGCAGTGAGGCTGTTTTTTTGCAGGTCTTAGTCCCGCAAACACGACGACCTACTTGACTATTACCTGTATGGTACATTGACTACCCTAGCAAAGACGATGGTATCAACCAAGCCTATTCTCAAAGAACGTTAAGTGCCCCGGAGAAGAAATCCGCAGAATGTAATAGCCATTATCTGTTTCTAAACTCTTTATGACCAGCGGAAAGCTGAAGTAAAGATAGTCACTACGTTGCCGCACGTTCCCCTTTGTCCTGGCTGGCAACAAACTCTAATGCAATTTGTTCGAAGTAACAGAGATTCAGGGGCAAAGAGGAATGGGTAGCCCAAGATTTATTGAACGAACTTCGTCAAAATCAGATGGAGGCATGAGTCTATGAAAGTGTAATTAAACCGTGTGTTTTCATCGCCGAAACTTACTAGAAATCGAGCGTTCTAGTCGTCTCTACTGGTCTCATCCATCTATCCTGCAGCATACTCTGCAACTGCTTCTGCTTGTTATTTCAACTTCCCAAATACCTCTAGTCCTGCATCCCAACGATGATCCGCCTTTTACTTCTCCTATTGTCTTTCGTCGCTGTCATCACGGCCAACCCACCTGCACCGTCCGCAGCGGCACCGCGCAAGCTCCCTGAAAGCATCCCTAGAATCAAAACAACATGCCGCCGCATGGGTGTCATGCCGCTTCGCGTGAAATATAGAATCACAGCGAACCGAGTCGGGAAACATGTGGAGGCATTATGCCACGAGTTTCTCAGACAAACGACGCAATTCATCCAGTGCGGCGAGGCCTGGGATCGGAAAGACTGGCGAAAGTGCGCTTCGCCCCTACCTCGCCGACTCGATTTCACATTTACGGTTGGCGCGCATTGCGAGGACGGCATGATCAAGGCGAGCTGGTATGATGCCACACTGAACGACCTCGGAACACTCTATTGCGAGGATGTATCGGAAGAGGAATTCAACGAAACCTATATATACGACTAAAGTAGGCTAGGATGAGAAGACCAAGGTGTATCCAGACACCCATCACTCCGAGCATTTGCTAATGCCTCAGTGTAGATACTACACCTATCAGCTACATATCTAAGTAGGTCTGGCGGTAGCGGCGTCTCTTGGTAATTGAGGTCTCTCGCCCCATCGTGCAGTCACATTTTCTTAGGCTTGCCAATCGACGAAGATGCATCTAGCCACATACTAAGTAGTCAGTAAAGGCAACCATCTACTCGTGGTTTCAACAACGCGTATGTTTGTTTAGTTCTAAGATGTAGCCGGCAGTGGCGTAGGATCTACAAAGTCACATCAATTATCATCAGCGTCCTGTAAAAGTGTCAATCTACTGTCTAGAGCTTCCAATGTATCTACTCTCTCGCAGACGGCAGCCTGATACCGGTGAGCTCCTCCCAAAGCTTTAGTAATTGATCCTGTTTCTTTTCGTTCCTCGTAAACTCCTCTGCGACGTCTTCCTTCTTCCCAGGCTTGAAGTACTTCCCGCTCGCATCCTTCCCAACGCCAGTCCCCTCGGCGAGCATGACGTACGTAGCAACGCCGTCCTCTGCGCTGCCAGACGCACTTTGCCCACCCATTTTGGTAGGAACCCAGCCAGGATCAATCGAGTTACTCTTGACGTCGGGCCACAAGCGGGCAACGGCATTGGCCAGGGTGGTGACATGCAGCTTCGAGTCGCAGTAGGCCTGGTTCTCGTTCCAAGCTCCCTCCCCTCGCTCTATCCAGGTAGGATCGTTGAAATTGGAGTCTCCGCTTCGGTGCATGCCCGAGGAGATGTAGATGAGCCTCTTGGGCCTGTTCATGAGGGCTGTGAGGAGGTACGGCGCCATGACGTTCACAGCAGTGAGGCTGGATAGGCCTAGGTCTGTCTTGCGGTAAGGGCCGCGATAAAGACCGGCATTGTGGATGACGACGTCGAAGGCATCTAATTTGTTGGCTTCCTCGGCAAGCTTCTTGGTCTCGGCGATCTTGGAGAGGTCACCGACGAGAACGGTTTCGGCACCAGGGGCGGCGGATTTCGCATCTTCGGCCCGCTGGGCGTTGCGGGCATGGAGGACAACTTGGTGTCCGTTCCCGATGAGCTTTTGCGCGGCAACGGCGCCAAGACCGTCGGATGAGCCTGTGATAAGGATACGAGCCATGTTGATGTTTAGTTTCATCCAGATTGCGTTTGATGTCTCTGTAAAGGAAAATGTCAATAGTTTCGGACGCAATCGGCTGCTTTTGAAAGTGCCCTGGTCCTTGCTGATTAATCGCTCAGATGCGGATAGCGATTAATAATTCCCGCTTAATTGCACGTTCTGACACTGGAGCTTGGTCTGTCGAATGTTGAATCCGCATTTTCGGGGCGCGACTTTTGAACGCGGAAAGGATGGTCTACGTCATGTTCTGCTGTGCCTATTTGTTTCTGTTTCGTCATCGAGGCCCGCTTTTGAGCATCACGATGACATTGGATTTCAAGAAACCACTTATTACTGTTCATGACCCTTGAATAACTTGAGATTATTTTGGAAAACTTCTGTACATGAATTTGGTTATTCATTCTTCTGTTACATGCGACTTCCCGTGAAAGTACCGTTCCTAGTGTCCATGTGACCTTAGTACTTCCTAGCCTTTATATCGTGTCGCGATGGCTGCAAGCGCTCAAGGGTAGGGTCGTTGTGAAGAAGGGCATATAGGACGAAGTTTATAACGAAGGAGTATATATATAAGTATCTATATAACGAACTATAGGAAGAAGTCTCTCTCAATAGGGGTATATAGACTAAAGGGATATATATACCCGCTCTGGAATAGGTAGGACTATATGTAACTATATAAATAGGCCTTATCCTATATAATATACCCCCCTAGCCTCGTAATATCCCCTAAGGCTAAATATAAAGTAAAATAAAGCTATTTATAACTAAATATAATAAGGGGAGTAGTACCCTAGGGATCCTATATAGCGCTACCTATAGAATAATAAGAAGAGGGGGAGTAGTCTACTTAGTAATAAGGGGAGTAGCCTACTTAAGGAGGCCTAGCTATAGCTATAATAAGGGGAGCAATCTACTTATAAGGGGGTTAGTACGCTAGGAGGGCCTTATACTATATTAGCTATAATAATAATAATAGGAGCAGTCTACTTAATAATATAATTTATATTATAATATTTATTAGGTATTTAATAGAAGGTTTTATAATACCCTCCTCTTAAAGCGTATTATATATATAAGAGAACTTATTAATATATAGAGTAGCTAAGATAGCTTCTTTTTCTAGCTCTATAAGCTAAACGATTTATTTAGCTTTATTAGGCTAAATTATTAAAAAGAAGTAATTATAATATTATATTAGCTAATAATAGGTATACCTATAAGGATATTATATATAATCCTTACTATTATCTCGCTTTATTATAGAGTTTTTAATAGGGGAGGGTTTAAATATACTTACTAGTATAGTAAATATACTTATAAGGGCGCTAGGCTACTTTAATTACTAGGTAATAAGAGTGCTAAATATTAAAGCTATCTTAATAAGGGGGCGTAGCTTCGCGCTAGTCTACTTAGCTATAATAACCTTCATAAGGGCGTTATAAGCCTATATAGGCGCTATATACTTACTAATTACCTCGAGGAAGCGCTTAGTTATAATAACCCCCTAGATTTTAGGGATCTCGAGCGACCTTATTATTACAGTTAGCTATCCGATAGTAGGGTCTGCTAATAGAAGTTAGGGATTGACGCGTAGTAAATAGGTTTTATATCGTAGGTCGTAGTCTATTATAGATCGGTCTTCAGAGGCTAAGGTAATTAGTCTTAGACTTAATAAGTTATTTATAGTAAAAGTAAGCTAAAAGTATCCTAAGGATAAGTATGAAGGTTAATTACTAAAAAGCTATAGAAGTCTAACTATAAGCTAGGCTTAGGTTATACTATATATAAGTCCTAAATTATATCCTTTATCTATTCCTAGGTAATTACCTAGGTGTACGAGGTAATTATAATTAGTTAGTATAACTAACTAATTACTAAGCGCTCCCTTCTATACTCTACTAATTATTCCTTATCTTATTATTATATAACTAGTTCTATAGTTCTTCTATTTCTAAGTAAGTCCCTAGTATTCCTATAGTCCTATAGTATAAGTATTAGGTCCTAGCCGCCCGACGCCTAGGTAGGTTAGTTAACTATTATCTATATATAACGGGTTATAATATTAGGTCCCCTCTCTAAAGGTCTTATCCTTAAGACCTAGTATAAGTAGGTTATTAGTCCTAGGTTAGGGATCTATTAATCGTGCTTCCTGATTTACCTATAATACTAATACTATATTAGGTCGCGTTTAAAAATTAAATTGTACTTCTACTGTTTATTATTATAACTATACGCTATATATCGCTAAGTTTAGTTTTATTATTAATATACCCTATTTATATTATCGTTCCTCTAGGAAGCGTTATAAACTACTTCCTAGGGGTAAAGTTTATAGCGAATATACTTACTTAGGGAGGTCTTATAATACTATAGCAGATACTATTTATACTTATAGGCTTCTTATTTTTCTTAGTATTATACTTCTAGCTAACCCTTTTATAGTAGATTGCTTATTAGATAAAGCTACTCGCTTAGAGGATACTAAAGTAGCTAAAGAGGAGGTATTAAGGAAAAAGGCTACTACTTTATATACTACGCAGGCTAAGTTAGATAAGTTTATAATATAGTTAGATTGCTTATATAAATAGAAAAGGATAGTATTTTAGAAAGGTTAGGAGGTTATAGAGGAGGAGCTAGTAGTATCTCCTATATTAGAGGTATAGTTTATAGGTAGTTTTAGGGCGATAGACCTAGATACTATTCTAGGTAACTAGAACCCTAGTACTCTAAACTTTTTTATTAGTAAATCCTAATTAACTTCTAGTATTCCTAGTTAAATAAATAGTTTTCCTTATCGTAGTCTATTAGCTTCTATTAGTAGTTAGATATATCTATAAGGGTATCTAATTTATTAGTATCCTTATAGTATAACTAGGACTAGCGTAACTAGGATAGGCGTCGTTTCTCGTTCTTAGTATTACTACTAGTATCGTGCGAGTTTATTAGTTATATTTATAATATTCTTAGCTAGTTCCTACGTGTTATCTTTATATCTATATCGTTTCTATTTAATAAGATATTAAATTCCTTATAGTTCTTATATATAGTTAATAATTTATTCGACTTCGTGTTTAGGTTCGTTATCTTCTATAATAATAAGGTTAGTTATTTATAATCCTTATAATACTAGTTCGAGAAGTGAAATATAAAAGATTAAATAATAATTTATTATATTAAGTAAGTAAAGTTTAAAATTAACTAGTAAAACTTATTCAAGGATTTTAAAAGGTTTAAGTTTTTTATAGTCTAATTTATTATTCGGTCGTTTAGTTTTAATATTTCGCTATATAAGGTAGGCGCTATCTCCCTCTCTTAAGGTTAGTCCCTTAATCCTTTATTTATTACTAAAGTATACTATTTATTTACATACGAATTCGAGTTCCTTACGTATATTATCTTAGATATCCTTGATTTATCTAACTATAGCTATAGCTTTAATCGCTACTAAGCCTAATAGTAGTTTTCTATATATAGTTAGTTTAAACCTATAGTTTAGGTAGAAGGGGGATTCCTTAGTACTTTCTCCTATCGCGCTATTATAAGCGAATTAGGCTATTAGTAGAAGTACTACCTAATTATCTTAGTTATATTTAATATAAGCGCGGAGGTATATTTCGAGGATTTAGTTAATTCTTTCTATTGAGCTCGGAATTACGCCGCAGCCCCTTCGCAAAAAGACTATAACAAATTTACCTAGTTCGCAGGCATAATTCGGGAAATACTATATAGGTATTTTAACCTATACCCTCTACTAGTTAAGGAAAATAATATAGGAACCCTATACGTTCCTACTACTCGTAAGTAAACCCTCGTATAGAGTTAGATACGCGCCGTACTAGGGCTAATTATATCGGAGCCGAACGGGCTACTAAGGCTCTTATAGTAACGCCCTTACTAAACCTTCTAGTAAGGCGAAAGCTACTATATAAGATAACTCCTTAACCTAAAAGGTCGACCTTTTAGTAAGGTATTATAAACGCTACTATATAAGAGGTAACTCCTTAACTAAAGAGGTCTTTCCTAAGAGGTTCTTATAGCTAGAAGCATAAGAAGCTCTACTATAAGCAGGGCCTTATACCTCTCCCTCTTCCTTATCCTTATCCCTTAACTATATTAGTACTAGACCTTATATATAAAAACGCTAAGCCCGCGCGAGGTATACCTTTTAATACTAATAATATATGAGAGCTTACTAGAGAGTTTAGTATTAATATAATTAATAAAACCCGCTCCTTTTTTAACTACTCTATTATATATAGAGAGCGTATTATTAATATAGCCCTTAAGAGGGCTCTTATTAATACCCCTAGAGGGGATACTTACTATTATATTATAGCTAAGTAAGTAGACTTAGTAGTAGAAGCTAGGTAGGTCGTTATATACCCTATAGAGTAGCCCTTCTTTAAGCAGGTCCTCCGTATTATTAAGGCAGAGGTAGCCTAGGCCCCTTAGGGCTTATTAGTGAGTACGGCTTGCGCTAACTGCTTTAATATAGAGAAAGCGTTGCTAATAATAGTATAGCTACAAAGGCGTTAGCTAACCTAATTAAATAAGAGGACTAGCGGACGAAGCAGTAATAGAGGCGGTATTTAATAGCAGCGCGGGTAGTGCGTGAGAGGAAAAGTTAATAGTTTCGTAGTTTAAATAATTAAAAACCACGTTATTATCGATATAAAGTTAAAGATCGTGAGGCTATTTAGTAGGGTACGTATAAGTACGGCTATAGTTAGGAAAGGATCACGTAACCGAAGGCTATGTATTGTTAGGAGGCGCGGAGTTAGAAGGTCTATTGCACTTAAGCAGGTAAAATCACTATGCAGTGGCCAGAGGCCTAATTCTTTCTATTTCCTTATTAGTCTGCGGGTAAAATATAGTAGACATTAATTATTTTATGCTAAGTTATATTATAATTAACTTTTAGAATTTAGAAGTAAAGATCTTATCTCTATCCAATACGATTTCCTTAGGTATTTTATAATTAGTAATAATATATTTAAGGAATATATAAGCGAATTCTTCGGCGTTACTTACTTCCTTATATAGGATAAAGTAGGTATACTTCCTAAGTCTATCCACGATAACGAGGATACTATTATAGTAGATTCCTATAAGAGGTTCTTAAGACTTTAGTAGTTTAATGATAAAGTTAAGTAATATAGAGTACTAGGCGGTTTATAGCATAGGCAAAGGTTATAATAATCTATAAGGTTAATATCGTAATAGTTTGCTTTTTAAGTAGATTTCGCAATCCTTAATTGCTTTTATAATATATTCTCTAGTAACCCTATCTCTATATTATTATCTAATTTGTTTCTAGGTCTTTATAATTCCTTAGTAACTATATATAGGTAGCGAGTAAAATTCTATAATAGCTTTATTATTTATAACGCTAGTCGGGCTAGTAGTAGATCGTCTAGCTATTATTAGGAGTTTAGTTATTAGTATAATAACTCTATTCTTATTATATTCAAGAATTACCTAGGTTTCTTCTAGTACTAGGATATTATAATCTAGTTATTAGCTTAGAGTATTAGCTCTACTATTTTCTAATCCTTTTTAGTAGATAATTTAGAAGTTAAATTCCGAGAGAAATTCTAACTATTTAATTTATTATTTATTTAGTACTTTTAAGGTAGTAAAGTATAATAGATTCTTATAGTCTAAGTATACTAGTACTTTATAGATTATTCCTAAGAGTTCGGGTCTCTATTCCTTAAAGGCTTTAATAATTACTATAAGTTCCTTATTATAGATCTAGTAGTTAAGCTCTAGTCTATAGAGCTTGCGTGAGAAGAAGGCGTATAGATATAGTTATCCTTCTAAGTCTCGTTAGGATAGTTATACTCCGAGGGTATAATCTAAGGAGTCTAATTCTACTTCGAATTATTTAATAGGGTCTAGAATAATTAAAACTAATTTGCTAGTAATAAGGTTTTTAATCTTCTAGAAAGCTATTTATTATAGTTCTTCCTATATAAATAGGGTATCTTTATAGCTAAGGTTTATAAGAGCCGTATTAATCTTTCTATAGTTCTTAATAAATTTATAGTAGAAGTTGATAAAACCTAGGAATCCTTAGACTTCCTTAAGGTTCTTAGGTACTAGCTATTCCTTAATAGCTTTAACCTTATTTTCTAATATATAGACTTTTCCTAGGGTAATAGTAAATCCGAGGTATTCTACTTTCTATATATAGAGTTTACGTTTCTTAGGTTTAACTAGGAGCTTAGCTTCTTAAAGGGCTTATAGAATATTATATATATCCTTCTTATACTTTTCTAATATTAGGGAGAAGATAAGAATATCGTCGAGGTATATTACTATATAGATATCGATGTATTTATATAAGACCTAGTTAATTATATTCTAGAAGGTTATAGGGGCGTTAGTAAGTCTAAAGGGTATAATAAGATACTTAAAATATCCTTTCCTTATTTAGAATACGGTCTTTTATTCTTCTTCTTACTTTATTTATATTAGGTTATAAGCTCCTTTTAGGTCTAGGGCTATAAATTAGTTAGCTCAATAGAGGAGTTATCTTATTTTATTAATAAGGGGTAAGGGATAACGATTTTTAATCGTATATTTCATTAAGTATATAATAGTTAATATATAGTTATAATTTTCTATTTCTCTTAGGTATAAATAGGATTAGACTTCCTACTAGTAATATTAATAGTCTAATATAACCTTTCTTAAGGTTTTCTTTAAGATACTTATTAAGTACTTATATCTCTATTAAGTTAAGTCTATAGATTTTATTAAACTTTAGTTCCTTCCCTTCTTTAAGGGGTATTTTATAATCGAAACTAGTATATTCTAGTAGTCTAGTTTCTAGTTCCTCTATGAAGAGTTTATTATATATTCTATATTCTTCTAGGATAGATAGAATTAGATCCTTTTTATTATTAAGGTCCTTTATTATTAATAGTTATAACGTGCTTTCCTTTATTTTAAAGAAGTAGATATAGCGTTTTACTAAGCGTTATTTAGATATATTTAAGGCCTAGGTTCTATAGGGCTACTTAGTAACTATATCTTCGTTATCCTATTAGAGTTAGCCTATTCTCTAATCTATCTATAGGTTATTCTTCTTTAACTATAATATTCCTAATACGAGGTTATATATTCCGATATCTATAATATCGAGTTAGAGTTATTCTTTTTAATTGAGGTAACTTATCTTAAGGGGCGTAGTCTCGTTTCTAATAGTTCCTCCTTTATACTAGACCTATTCTCCTTTTATATTACTAAGCTAATAAGAATATTATTTTGCATACTATAGTATTTATAACTTATTTACTATTCTTAGTAATATAAAGTTTCCTTCCGATCTACTATTAATTAGCGCGATCGCTATTATATTATTAATTATTACTTATAATTATAGGTATACTTTCTAGTCTAGGGATACTAGATATATAGACCTTATTATTCTTACTTATCTTAGTCTATTATTAGTAAGCGAGTCTAGTTTTTTAACTATCTAGGTTTCTAGGGTATATAATTTATTTCCCCTATTATTATACCTTTATAAGGCTATTTTTATAAATTCTAAGTTATAGTAGACTAGATCTATGTTTTGCGATTCTCTAGGCGTAGGCCTTTTCTTAATAGTATATAAGGTATTCATCGCGCTAGTATTTATCCTATTATATGTTCTTATTATACATATATCTTATAGGGTACTTAGGGCTTAGTATAAAGGTTATAATATTTCTATTAAACTCGCGTATTTCCTAACCAGTAAGGATATATTCTTAGTATATATTCCTTATAGGTATATTATTATACTTATAGGGGTAGAAGTAGTTCTTATGCTTATCTCCTATATAGCCTTCGTACTTATTAAAGAAGTATTAGGCCTAGAAGAGGTATTAGTATCCTAGGTCTATTATCTTAAGGTATAAATAGTCCTTAACGCGAAGTTATAGTATATAGTCCTCCTATTATTCTAATCCTAAGATTCTAAAGAGTTCGACGGATTATTTGTTAATATAGGGTTTAATTTATTTATAAGTAATTTATTCCTTTATATCGTCTTTATTTTCTTCTTTAGGGCTAGTATTATTATTCTTAGAGTTAATTCCAGGGGTTAGTCCTATATAATATCTAGCGTTCTATAGTACTATATTAGTTAGTAAGTTAGAGTTATAAGGAATTCTATCTAAATTAAAGCTAGGTTCTAGTTCGGGCTCTTATATATCTATAAAATCTTCTTACTCATTATTATAAGTAGAGCTTCTTTCTCTAAATATCTATTAGTAGGTAAGTTATATTAATTATTTCTTAATTTCAGGGTTTTATTTACTAAGTTCCTATTCGAGCGCTAAGATCCCTTTTTTCTCTTATTAATTCTAGAGGTTTTTATAGTATTAAGCCTTATTTTATTCTTCGCTCTATTTATCTATTTCTTAGATAATTTATTTAATCCTTACGGGGTTTCTATATATATACTTACGTCGTTTAATAAGGGTTTATACTACTCTATACTATTATTACTAGATAGGGTTTCCTAGTTCCTAGTAAATTCGCTACTTATAGAGGATTTACGCGTATTCTAGGCGTATAATATATTATTTATTTAGTTCTTTAATAGGGGTAAGAGCTTATTCTTATAGTATCTTATCTAGTTATTTAACTCCCTTTCTAGCGATCTTATAGCTATAGTAAGCTATCGCGAGGGTCTTAGGTTAAAGTTTAGGAATTATTATATTATAACTAGTATATCTATAGTCTAGGTTATAAGGGTAGTATCCTGCGTTCTCCTTATTACTTCTATAGGTAAGGTACTTATTATTATAGCATCCTATCTATAATAGTGCTCTATATAGCTCTTTATTAGTTATGCTAACTTATTTAGTTCGTGTAGGCACTAGATGCTAATTCCATTTCTTAGGTTAATAGTATTCTTTAGCGATATACCCTTACTTATTATAGTTAAAGTACTTAGGGTTCTATACCTTCTTACTATTACTCTTAGTAGTAGCGCTAAGATCTATAGGTCTACTATAATATCTATAGGTAGTACTCTGCTATATATTATTTTAGTTATTATAAGGTCGGTTATTATTACGCAGTGGGTTATAGTAGCGCGTCTAGTTATTCGTTCTAGGCTGCTATTAGTACTTATAGCTTATATTAGCCTCCTAGCGTCGTTCTTATTCTCTCTTATAATATTAGTTATCTTATTTAATAGTATACTCGATATAATTAAAGAAACTAGGTAGCTTATCTATCTTATTAAGTTTATCCTTTATATATCCCTTAAGTCCTAGATAAAAGGTCTTAACCTTGCTTTCTTCTATAAGGTTAAGTATAGAGATAATTTAATAGAACTTAGCTATATAAGTAGAAGCTAATCTTCTTTAGTAACGTTATCTTAGTTCTCTCTAGGCTTATTAAGTCTTATCTAGTTCTTAGAATATAGATCGCAGGGCTTATTTATAGCTAGTAAAGCTATGAAATATATTCTTAACTTCTTAGCTATAATAGTCTAGGGTCTTACTTAACTATTCGTTTTAAAGGGGTTTAAACTAAGCTAAGGCTTTCTCTTATAGAAAAGTAGCTACGTAGACTATATATTCTATCTTATTCTAGAAACTATTATTATAGAAGGCGTAACATATATATACTTATACTAGGTATCCCTTAAGCCTTTTAGGGTTTCTATTAAAGGGAATAGGTAGTACGAGTTTAAGATAGTCTTACCCTTCTAGAGGGGCTATAATAGTATTAGTAGCAGCCTAAAGGGTTTATACTTCTTCCTCTAGGGTATAAGCTCGTTTAGTATATACCTAGAGTTCTATAAGAGCTATTAAGTTTTTATTAAATATATATTATATTTCTTTAAAGTTATTATTAGTTTTCTTAAGCTATTATTAGAGTTCTTTAGTTTTATCTTCCTTATTAGACTTATCTTTATCCTTTATATTCTAGTCCTTAAGTTCCTAGGAAAGGTTTTAAGGGGCTTATCCTCCTAAGGTAGAAGAGGACCTATAAGTAGGGGATTTAATAGAGGCATAGGAAGATATCTTATCTATACTATTTAGTAGGTATTAATAGTTAACTTACTAAATAGGAGTAATTAAAGTATTATAGTTAGCTATCTAATAATAGGGTTTACTAATAGAAGTTAGGGATTAACGCGTAGTAAATAGGTTTTATATTATAAGTTATAGTCTATTATAGATTAGTTTTTAGAAGCTAAGGTAATTAGTTTTAGACTTAATAAGTTTTTTATAGTAAAAGTAAGCTAAAAGTATCCTAAAGATAAGTATAAAGGTTAATTACTAAAGAGCTATAGAAGTCTAACTATAAGCAAGGCTTAGGTTATATTATATATAAGTCCTGAATAGTATCCTTTATCTATTCCTAGGTAGTTACCTAGGCGTACGAGTTAATTATAATTAATTAATATAACTAACTAATTACTAAGCGCTCTATTCTATACTCTACTAATCGTTCCTTATCTTATTATTATATAACTAGTTCTATAGTTCTTCCGTTTCCGAGTAAGTCCCTAGTATTCCTATAGTCCTATAGTATAAGTATTAGGTCCTAGCCGCCCGACGCCCAGGTGGGTTAGTTAACTATTATCTATGCACAACGGGTCGTAATACTTATGCGCTAATATATAGTATACTATTACTAATACTAAGCGTATAGTAATATAGAGGAGTTTGCTTGCTCTGGAATATAAAGATATTTATCTTAAATAATAGTAACTATAGCGAGGTCTATAGGGGCGATTAACTACTCGAGCGCTTATATAAGGGATTAGAGGGAGGTATTCTTAATAGCTATAAGGTTATTCTAAATAACTATAAGTAATAAGGGGTTAATAATATAATATTTAAAGTTCTAGATATTATAGTAGCTACTAAGGAGGGACTTTTAGGTTTCCTTAGTAATACTATAGTTAGTTATATATATAGCGTGCTTATTATAAATATTATTAATTATAAGAGGTAGTAGATGTAGAGGCTCTATATTATTTAGGTTTTAATATATATAGCGCTATATAGCGTATTTGTTATATTTATAAATATAGGTCTTATAGGCTTACTTATTATGCTATATAGTAAGTTTATTAATTATTAGAGGGCGTGCTATATAGCGCGTAAGATTAGGTATAGGTTAACTACTTAGGTTAATATAGTCCTATACGCTTACTTAGAGGGTATAGAAGCAAAGCTATAAATACTAAGCAGGCTAGTTATATAGCTTAGAGAGATGGTAAGTATATATATATAGCTAAGTAGTAGAAAGGTTAGGTAGAAATACTATATTAATAATAAAGAGAGGTTAAA
Organism: Colletotrichum ledebouriae; assembly: GCA_036785755.1. Classification (NCBI taxonomy): domain Eukaryota; kingdom Fungi; phylum Ascomycota; class Sordariomycetes; order Glomerellales; family Glomerellaceae; genus Colletotrichum; species Colletotrichum ledebouriae. Next base: position 117,236 of record JAVHLU010000043.1, read on the forward strand.
TAGAGGGCTAAGAGAAGGGCTAAAAGGAGCGCCTAAAGCTATTATAATATATTAGGGGTTATATAGGAAAGGTATATTATAAGCGAAGTTAAACTAGCTAAGAGCTAGGCTTATAATTATTATAATAGCTATAAGCGCTTAAGGGTAGGGTTATTATAAAGCAGGGTATATAGGACGAAGTCTATAACGAAGGAGTATATATATAGGTATCTATATAACGAACTATAGGACGAAGTCTCTCTGAATAGGGGTATGCGGACCGAAGGGATATATATACCCGCTCCGGAACGGGTGGGACCACACGTGACTACGCAGGTAGGCCCTATCCCGCACGACATATCGGCAAACAACACTCCACTGCTATTGCTAATCAAGCGATCGCACCTACATGTACAAACGTGTACCTGCTCCGAATGCGCTGCGGCAGCGAGAGTCTTACTGTGGCAGTGGGGGCTCGTCTCAACTTCTCAATCTCTTCCGTCTAAAAGCTTGAAGAAAGGTTGCGCAGTTAAGGTAGCTAAAGTAATTTTGAATGCTTCTCCCATGTTGTCAAGCCCTTAACCCGGGTGCGTGGATGTCCCAACCAGAGCTATTAGACCGTAACTTGCCATAATGGCACTGACTCCGAGCCTTCACTTGCCAGCAACATCGCGATTGGCATCTAAGTCACAAACCTATCCTGTCAAGGAGAGAAACTTTCATGTCATCGCCTTTGCTAACGCGTCGTCGCTGTGTCTTCAACTCGAGCTTGGGTCAGATGCATGCCAACATTGTCGAAATCTGGATGAAAATGCAATTTCAACCCGCGGCAAGCTTTCAACAGACTTGCTTCAATCAAATACAGCGTGATTTCCCCGCTGAATCCTGAAGAGCAGGGAGCAATCCGGTCACCATCTCGGCGGCCTACTCCGTTTTCCCGCATCGCTCCGCAATTTTCGCGTGGTTGAAGGGAAGCCAATCCAGCGGACCATCTCCGCGGCGGGGAGGCCGCGGCAGGGAGGCATATCAACACTTCTCTCTTCTTGGGCTGCTATTTCTGGCGTACGTTTTCTTGGCGGATCTCTCTGCAACCTCTAATTAAACGCCGGTAATATAGGCACACGTTTCTGACAGCGACCTATCCGGCCGTTCTTTCTGCATTATTTAATCGACGCCCCTCACTAAGGCGAGACTAACGATTTGGAGTTGAAGAAAGCGTGAGTTATACAAAAACAACCGCCTGCACAGCCATCTAATCTTGGGTAGTAAGGAATTCCCCAACACAACGAACTTCATTGCTTGCGACGAAAAGTTTTTGAGGTTATTGGACCGAAGCCGAACGTCAAGCAAGTCCAGCAGGTGGCATTCCAGACTCACGTGGCTCCTTGCTACGATAAGGACACTAAAGAACTCCTCTTCGCTGAATGGGGGCCTCCCGGAAGAGAAAATGGAACACATACGTGGCAATATCTGCTCAATACCACGAGAACACGTTGAGGAAGATCACCACGACATCGCCGACACTCAAAGCTCATGGCTGGGTTTACTATCACGGGGCTTACCATGTTGTAACTGATGGGTCTCGCAACGAGACAGGGGCCCTGGTCCGGCTTGATCCCGAGTCGTTCAGAAGACCATGCTGCTGAAAAACTATTACGAAGAGCCCTTTATGGGATGTAAGAATCTCGACATAGACTCTGTAATATTGGCTGACAGTCTCAAATTCTGGATGGGTACGTGCATTTCTTTAAAGTAGAAACCTACTAAACCAGGGACAAACAACTAATTTATCTCAGGGCCGCGACATTGTCAATTTCAAACCTTCACCGAATCCCACTGTGTACATCGTGAACGACACCACCATGCTCCCCAGGGTGGTACGTATCACGACTGGCAACGCAAACGGGGTCGCTGTCTCGTCACTCAAAGATGGAATGCATACGCGTTATCTGCCCGACAAGGGTGTTTCCGAGTTCAAGCCTGCCTCCAATAAGAACCTATATAGTAATCGAGCTCTGTTCGCCTACGATTTGACCAATGGGGCTATGCTTATCAGTCCTCCGCTTTTGAACAATCCTATTTCTTACTTTTCCTATGGCATCAGAATTTCGGGAAATGGGTGGACTTTTGTAGGCACTTGTCATGGAGTAGACGTTATTGATCCCGAGACTGGACTTACTCTTGGTACTATTCAGGTGGGCGGAGGCGAGAATTTGGCTATAAGTTTAGCCTTCGGCAAGTAAGAGCTTTGGTAGTCAGTAGAAGCGGTGTTTAGCATGCGAGTATGTTGAGAAACGTCCTATAGGGCCATATTTATAGTTACTAAAGAGCTTGATCTATTATAACGAGAGTAGCTATAACGTAGTTACTTATAACTACGGTTAGAGGAACGACCCCTGGAATAAGGTTACTCTAGAGCTAATATTAGTTATATACTACGCTAGGAACGGGCGATACTAAAGGTATTATAATATACCCCCCTAGACGTAGCTATAGCTAGAAAAGCGCCTAACTGCGTAGTATTCCTTGAAATACTTAAATATAAAGCGATATATTAATAAATAACCTATTAATAAGCCTATTAATAAAAGAGATAATAAAGTAAAGTTATTTATATTAGGTATAAGTAAAGCGTAAATAGTTATAGTTTTCTATTTTTATAACTATTACTATTATTATTATATTACCCTTTATTTACTAACTCTTACTAATAGTAGTAGAATCCGTTATCTCTTATTAGCTTAGGTAGGGTAGCTACTATTATATTAATTCTAAATAAAATAACTTAGCTACCCTCTTACCTTCTTAACCTCCCCTATATATAATATAATAACTATATATATATCTAACTTTAGTTCTAATAATAACCTTATTATACGCGCGCGTATATATTTATAACGCGCGACGATCTTAAAGCTATTATAATATATTAATTTATTTATAGATAACTCTTAAAAAGAAGATTAGTTAGGCTATAGCCCTTAAGAAGGCGTGCGCTATTAAAAGTAAGAGTAAAGCTAGGGGTAAAGGGGCGCGCCCTCCTCCCCTAGAGAGTAATAGTAAGGTTATATATATATTATTCCTTCTTATTATTAATATATAATATACTAATATATTATATAGTAAGTAGAAGGAAGTAGAAGCGACCTACGGGGAGTAGCTCTAAGGGTAAGGGTTTATAGCTTAAGAAGCCCCGGGGTTACCCTCCTAAGTAGTTTAAGAGAATAGCTCCTAATAAGTTATAATCCCTTTATTATTATAACTATATATTAGAATATTACTAACCTCGTTATTATTATAATCCCTAAGGAGATAGATAAGGAGGAGGGTACTAATAAGAGTAGTTTAAAGCCCCCTCCTAGCCCTACTCCCCTTAGTAGAGGTATAGAAATAGAGTAAATACCCGAATTTAATAAGCGCTATTTTTAATATATTTTAAGCGAGCTCTTAGGCTTATTAGATAGAAGGTGCTCGCTTAGTATAGTAGGTAAGTATAACTACTATTATACAGGTAAGGTACCTTATTAATAAATAAGAACCCCTATTACTATTATAGCTTATTAATATACTAAAGCTAAGACTTTAGATAACCTAGCGGTAAGAAAAGTAAGGTTCTATATATACTTCGTTTTTATAACTATTTTCTAATATAATATATAAACCCTTACTTATTAGAGAGCTACGCTCTATAAGGCTATTACTACTTAAAAGGAGGAGATTAAAGTAGTAAAGAAGGGTAGTAATAATAAGGGTTCGGGTAGGGCTTCTATAATAATAAGTAGTTTTAGTATATATAGTATTATTACTCTATCTCCCGCCCTAGTTCTATTTAGAACCTTAGTAGTTAGTATAGGTATACCTATACCTTATCTACTTACTAGTAATATAGCTACTATAGTACGCTACGTAGTTAATAGTCTTATTAGTATATATTTACTAGAGGTATTACTACCTTTATATAATATCCTAATAGATTAGTACGAGCAAATCCTCTAAGGTTAGGTAGTAGAAAATTAGCGTTTTAGGGTAGCCCTTTGGGGTATAATATATCCTTTTACTCCTATAAGGGCGACTTTAGGCTCTCTAGCTAGTAAGCTATAAATTAATTAAAAATTAGGCGCTACTAGCCCTCTTATACTTATCTAGAGCGTCCCTTATTTATTATAATTATTCTTTCTATATCCTTTAGATTAAGAAGCGAATAGAACTTTTTAAATTTCTTATAGTTAAGAACCTTTATAAGACTATTAGCTAGTATATTATTTATTAGTATATATACTATGCTAAATAATCCTCTAGCGTATTCTTATTATAGCTATATATTCTAAATATTAATATACTATAGCTTAGTTAAGATCTATTCCTTTTTACTTACTATAAGGTAAATTATCTATTAGTTATTATAGTAAATCTTCTAGATATTGCTAAGTTTAAGAGCGATATCCCTAAATAGCTTCTAAAGAGTAATAATCTCTTTAGCTATATATTTAAGGCTTAGAAGCTCTACTTCTATTATTAATATTATAACTATAGCTTATTAAGTAGCTTTCTATTAAATTACTCCTCTAAAGAGCGAGATTATATACCCTTAAGACGACTTCTATATCTCCTTATTATTTATAAATAAAGCGTTACCTATAATTAGTAATACCTATCTACCCCCCGAGTTACTAAAGCGTATTACGAGGTAATAAGTATAATATAGGTATTATATAATCTAATTAGTAGTAGTATAGTAATAAGGAGCGGGATTTATTAGGAATCTTAAGAGTAGAGAATATATAAAAGCGACATTAGGTCAGATTATAATAGTAATATAGAGTATAGAGCTAATCTTCTCTTAGAAACTCTTTATTTCTAATAGTATTACTACTATTTTACTCTTTAGGAGTAGTAGGTTTAGAAGGGGGGTTATTACTACTCTTAAGTTAAGTAAATTTAACTTCTTTATAACCCGCTTAATATATTAGTTATAAGAAAGGTATATCTTTCGCGTAGCTTAGTTATAAATAACTCTAATTCTAAGATAGTATTTAACTAGGCTTTATTCTTTTAACTTATATACTTCCTTTAAGCTAGTAATTACTTTTTATATTACTTCTTGATAGTTCTTATAAAATAGAATAAGGAAGTTATTTATATAGAAGATAACGAGGACCCTCTTCTTAGTTAACTAGAAGAGATATAGGTCTTTGCTCGTAAGTATAAGGCCTAAATACTAAAGGGTTAAGGAGAACTCCTTATACTAGAGTAGTAATATATCCCTTAGCCTATAGAGCGCATAGCGTAGTTTAATATACTTCTTAGGCTACTTAAAGCTATCTAGTAACCTATAAATAATTAGGTCTTTATTTAGATCCTAAGAGGCGTTTAGGAACGCGTTAATAACGTCGAATTATTTAACTTCGAGGTCAAATTATATACTAATTACTAGTGCTACCCTAAAGATATAAGTAATAAGGGTTCTTATATAAGTCTATTTAAGGGGCGAGTTCTCTTACTACCCGCTTTAAATATAGATCCTTACTTTATACTAATTAAGGATATTATCCTTATTAAATTTATAAGTAAATACCTACTTTAAAGGAATTAGTCTCTTTATTATTATCTCTCGATTAATAATATACTATATATCTATCTACTATAATTTACCTATCTTAACCTTAGCTACTTCTTTAAAGCGAGTTTAGAGCGCTTATAGGAGGTTTAAAAGTTTATTCTATAAGCGAGGTAGCTTAATAAGGTTATTAGTAGTAAGATATTTATAGATTATTATAGTTATATAAGCGGGTTTTATGCTATAGATAGTAGTATAAATATAGCTATAGAGCGTATAATACCCTATATTAGCTTCTAAAAAAGCCTTCTACTAATTAGATATAAAAGTCTTAAAGAAGCTAGATACCTGCTCCTGCTCTATATAGTATTAGAGTAAAAACTAGTAACTAGAGCGGGATTCGCTTTTTATTATCCCTAGGTATAAGTTACTAGGTAGTAGATTATATAGTTATTAGCTTTAATAAGTTTAGCTATAGCCCTCCTAGTTATATACCTAGTTAGACCTCTATTTAGTATTATCCCTCTCCTCTCTATCTTAATATAGCTATACTAATAGATTTAAGGGCTTACTATCTAAAGGTTCGTTCTTATTACTCTTACTTACTTTAGAAATATATTATAAAGTAGGGAGTAGTTTAACTATAATATAATCCTTAATCCGTTCCCCTTTAAAATTAACTTCCCTAATAGCGTTATATATATAGTTTATTTATAGTATATATATTATACCTACTACTCTATCTATTAGAGCTAGGCTTTTATCTAGCTCTAGCGTAGGATTAGGGGATAATAGCTACCCCCCCTTCTAACCTACCTATCCCTTTAGAAGTTTTAGGATTCTTATATTTAAAAACTTAGTTATAGGAACGAGGGTTAGTATAAGTAATTATTTAGTTATAAGTATTAATATAGCTTTATCCTTATCTATAACGCCTAGGATCTAAAGTTTAAAGTTAACTTATAATACGGGCTTTTTAATCTCTTCTACTATTTTATAAATAATATCTTCTAGGATAGCCTCTTTTACCTTATCCTTTATATAGAAAGTCTGTTCGTTAAATATTATATTCTATATAATAATAACTATTTATAATATAGGGATCTAGACCCTATATAGGTTATAGGTATTTAGAATATATCCTATTAGGTATCTAATATATCCCTATAGTACTACCTTAAAGTCTCTCTTATTAATTCCTCTCTCTTATTCCCTCTTAAGGGGGTATATATAGTAGCTATAGGTATATATATATTCCTAGTAAGGGCGAAGGTCGCAGGTTAGGGCTACTCTATTATTAGGTTACTACTAGCGAAAGTATTAGTAGAACTATTCCTCTTCGATCTATAGTAGCGAATACTAGTCGCAGCGTTTAAGTAGGCTTATATTATAAAGCGTTATTACTACTAGTACTATCTTAGCCTATAGTTTTATAAGTAAGCTAGCTATAGCGAGTATCTTAATTATTTAAGTTATAACTTCCTAACTAGCCCGTTCCCCTCTGCTATTTAGTTCCTTTATATATAGAGGGGTTATTCTAACCTCTATTCCTTCTATATAGGTCTAATCCTTATATCCTATATAGCTTATAAGTAAAATTACTAACCTCTTAACGTCTTATCTAATCTTATAAATAGAAAATCCCTTCTATTAACATACTTATTACTTAAAGGTATATAGAGCGAGTATAACACTACTATAGGTCTTATTAACGCATAGAAATATAAAGAGCTAACTAATATACTCGTCCTTAATAATAAGGAGCTATTAGTTCTAGTTAAAGCCTTTAGGGTAGTTAAAGAGATCCTATAGAATTCTATAGTAAGGGTGTATTACTTTATTTTCTAATATCTATCTTAAAATTACCTATTTAGTATATATAACTATATAGTATTCGTACTATAGGTATATTAGGCCTTTAATCCTTACCCCCTAAGCTATATATACTAGCTACCCTAGAGCCTCGGGGCTAAGGTGCTTACTTCTAAGGTACTAAAGTATTATATTATCGCTCTAGTCTAGTAGTAGTATAAAA